>RJWK010007302.1:0-50226 GCA_004363435.1 Platanista minor
TTCAGTCTTGGCAGGTTGTGCCTTTCTAAGAAGGCGTCCATTTCTTCCAGGTTGTCCATTTTATTGGCATAGAGTTGCTTGTAGTAATCTCTCATGATCTTTTGTATTTCTGCAGTGTCAGTTGTTACCTCTCCTTTTTCATTTCTAATTCTATTGATTTCAGTCTTCTCCCTTTTTTTCTTGATGAGTCTGGCTAATGTTTTATGAATTTTGTTTATCTTCTCAAAGAACCAGCTTTTAATTTTATTGATCTTTGCTATTGTTTCCTTCATTTATTTTTCATTTATTTCTGATCTGATCTTTATGATTTCTTTCCTTCTCCTAACTTTTGGTTTATTTTGTTCTTCTTTCTCTAATTGCTTTAGGTGCATTGTTACGTTGTTTATTCAAGATATTTCCTGTTTTTTAAGGTAGGTTTGTATTGTTATAAACTTCCCTCTTAGAACTGCTTTTGCTGCATTCTATAGCTTTTGGGTCATCATGTTTTCATTGTCATTTGTTTCTAGGTATTTTTTGTTTTCCCCGTTGATATCATCAGTAATTTCTTGGTTATTAAGTAGTGTGTTGTTTAGCCTCCATGTGATTGTATTTTTTACAGATCTTTTCCTGTAATTGATATCTAGTCTCATAGTGTTGTGGTCAGAAAAGATACTTGATACAATTTCAATTTTCTTAAATTTACCAAGGCTTGATTTGTGACCCAAGATATGACCTATCCTGGAGAATGTTCCATGTGCACTTGAGAAAAATGTGTATTCTGTTGTTTTTGGATGGAATGTCCTATCAATATCAATTAAGTCCATCTTGTTTAATGTATCATTTAAAGCTTGTGTTTCCTTGTTTAATTTCATTGTGGAAGATCTGTCCATTGGTGAAAGTGGGGTGTTAAAGTCCCCTACTATGATTGTGTTACTGTCGATTTCCCCTTTTATGGCTGTTAGTATTTGCCTTATGTATTGAGGTGCTCCTGTGTTGGGTGCATAAATATTTACAATTGTTATATCTTCTTCTTGGATCAACCCCTTGATCATTATGTAGTGTCCTTCTTTGTCTCTTGTAATAGTCTTTATTTTAACGTCTGTTTTGTCTCATATGAGAATTGCTACTCCAGCTTTCTTTTGGTTTCCATTTGCATGGAATATCTTTTTCCATACCCTTACTTTCAGTCTCTATGTGTCTCTAGGTCTGAAATGGGTCTCTTGTAGACAGCATATATATGGGTCTTGTTTTTGTATCCATTCAGCCAGTCTGTGTCTTTTGGTGGGAGCATTTAAGGTAAATATCAATATGTCTGTTTCTATTCCCATTTTCTTAATTGTTTGGGTTTGTTATTGTAGGTCTTTTCCTTCTCTTGTGTTTCTTGCCTAGAGAAGTTCCTTTAGCATTTGTTGTAAAGCTGGTTTCTTGGTGCTGAACCCTCTCAGCTTTTGCTTGTCTGTAAAGGTTTTAATTTCTCCATCAAATCTGAATGAGATCCTTGCTGGGTAGAGTAAACTTGGTTGTAGGTTTTTCTCCTTTATTCCTTTAAATATGTCCTGCCACTCCCCTCTGGCTTGCAGAGTTTCTGCTGAAAGTTCAGCTGTTAACCTTATGGGGATTCTCTTGTGTGTTATTTGTTGTTTTTCCCTTGCTGCTTTTAATGTGTTTTCTTTGTATTTAATTTTTGATAGTTTTATTAGTATGTGCCTTGGCGTATTTCTCCTTGGATTTATCCTCTACGGGACTCTCTGTGCTTCCTGGACTTGATTAACTATTTCCTTTCCCATATTAGGGAAGTTTTCAACTATAATCTCTTCAAATAGTTTTCTCAATCCCTTTCTTTTTCTCTTGTTTTTCTGGAACCCCTATAATTCGAATGTTTGTTCGTTTAATGTTGTCCCAGAGGTCTCTGAGACTGTCCTCAGTTCTCTTCATTCTTTTTTCTTTGTTCTGCTCTGTAGTAGTTATTTCCACTATTTTATCTTCCAGTTCAGTTATCCGTTTTTCTGCCTCAGTTATTCTGCTATTGATCCCATCCACAGTATTTTTAATTTCATTTATTGTGTTGTTTATTGTTGCTTGCTTCATCTTTAGTTTTTCTAGGTCCTTGTTAATTCTGTTTCCTAGATTTTGCATTATCTTTACTATCATTATTCTGAATTCTTTTTCAGATAGATTGCGTATTTCCTCTTCTTTTGTTAGGTCTGGTGGGTTTTTATGTTGCTCCTTCATCTGCTGTGTGTTTTTCTGTCTTCTCATTTTGCTTATCTCACTGTGTTTGGGGCCTCTTTTTTTCAGGCTTCATGTTCCTAGTTCCTGTTGTTTTTGGTGTCTGTCCTCAGTGGCTAAAGTTGGTTCAGTGGGTTGTGTAGGCTTCATGGTGGAGAGGACTAGTGCCTGTGTTCTGATGGATGAGGCTGGATCTTGTCTTTCCGGTTGACATATCCACATCTGGTGGTGTGTTTTGGGGTGTCTGTGGACTTATTATGATTTTAGGCAGCCTCTCTGCTAATGGGTAGGGTTGTGTTCCTGTGTTGCTAGTTGTTTTGCATAGGGTGTCCAGCACTGTAGCTTGCTGTTCATTGAGTGAAGCTGGGTGCTTGTGCTGAGATGGAGATCTCTGGGACATTTTCGCCTTTTGATATTATGTGGGGTTGGGAGGTCTCTTGTATACCAGTATCCTTAATTTGGCTCTCCTACCTCAGAGGCACAGCACTGACTCCTGGTTGCAGCACGAAGAGCCTTTCATCCACACGGCCAGGTACATTGGGAATTTCTTGCCTTTTGGGAGGTCTGAGGGCTTCTGCCAGCGTTCAGTAGGTGTTCTGTAGGAGTTGTTCCATGTGTAGATGTATTTCTCGTGTATCTGTGGGGAGGAAGTTAATGTCCGTGTCTTACTCTTCCGCCATCTTGTCTGTATCCTGAGGCAATTGGTACTTAAGAGAAGTGCTTGTAAACCATTCTCTGGACAAAATTGAGTTTTTAGACAGATGTATAGCTTTATTTAATATTTATTGAGTACCTACAATTTTCTAGGAAAAGCTGTAAAACTATAAAATAGATAGGTTTCCTGCCTTCACAGATCTTGAAACAGAATATAAGAAACAACAAATAAACAATTATATTGTGGTAAGCAATATAATGGAGATGGAAGTATGAGAGGACGGCATGAGAAAACACAGCAGTGCTATCTAACCCAGATTTCAGAGGCAAGAGAGGATTTTTGGAGGAGGTCACGTATAAGTTGAAAACTGTTGGAGAGGTAGGAGTTGGTCAGACGGAAAGAGATTTAAGTTTTGGAAAGATCACTCTGGCTACAGTTCATGTAGTATGTTGCAACAAAGATAGAACGTTCAGTTAAGAGGCTATTGCAGAATTCCAGCAAAGAGATGATGGTGAGGGAGTCAAAGAAGTATACAGAATGATGACAAATTAAGAAGTAGAATCTTCAAGATTTAGTTATTAGATATGGTGTGTGAGGAACAGGATGGTCATGGACAACTGGGTGCCTACTTGTGTCATCCACTGAGATGGGGAACACAGGAGGAGGAAACAATAATGAGCCCAGTTTTGGATATATTGAATTTGAGATGCATGTGGACCTTCCAGGTGAGAGTGTCAATTAAGCAGTTATATATGCCTATTTGAATCTTGGGGGAAAGATCTGTATTTAGGAAAGGGGAATCAAACCTAGAGGTGGTAGATGAACCCATGGAAATGGATTAAATCATCCAGAAACAGTATTTGGAGTAAAAATAGAAGTGGGACAGGGACAAGTTCCTGAGAAACACCAAAATTGAAGAAGCAAGCAGAGAAAGTAGAACTTCAAAGGAGAATGACAAAAAGTGACTGAAGAGATAAGAGGGAATACTGGCAAAAATGGTATTATGTAAGCCATGGGAGGAGACCACTCAGGAAAGAGGGGTTACTAATATCAAATGCTGACATAAAGGTAAATGAGTAAAGAAATGAAGAGTGTTATTTTTATTTAGCAATAAGAAGATTGTGATGTTAATATCATGTTGTTGACTTTCACTGAAGGATGAAATGAGACAGGACCAAATGACAAACATCACAACATATCCTATAAAACTGCTACTACTGAAAACTTGAGTCTTTAATGTTTTTTCCCTATTCATAATATACATATACACTTACTACAATCTTATTAGAGACTATTGCCAGGAAAACTTTTCTCTCTTCCATGCATCCATTCCACAGATGGACATTAAATATCTATGTATGACTCACTGATGAATCCTTGGGATACCAAATGAGTTGAGTTATAGTCCCTACTCTCAATAAACTCATTATAACTTAATTAATTCATTAATACAATAAATATTTATTAAGCTCCTACCATGTGCCAGGCCCTGTGCTAACCACAAAGTGGGTATAGTCCCTACCTTTGTGTGGCTTATAGTTTATTTCCTAAAAAACTGTTATGCTTTCATTTATTGGGCAGTGGTCACTGTATAACTATCACATTTTCCTTTTTGTCTTCACATCCAGGAACACCCAAATTATATTAACTTAGATATCTGGAATAATCCTATCTCACTCCACCCAAATTATTTGGTATGGCCTTTTAACCTTCTTTTAAAAGCTCTAATTGCATGTATCTTTTTTCATATGACCCTGAAAATCCTTGTTGAAAGATTCTAGAGTATAAATAAGAAACAAAGGAATATACACAAACAAATAAATAATGAGAATGGTAAGAAATGGAAACAGAGCCCTTATCAGCTATTGTGTTTTCGTTAGATGGCCTTCACATAACAATTATCCTTTGATTTCACTTATGCTGTCCATCTCCTACTTTCTAACCACCCCACTAGGAAAACTAATTTTAACTTTCATATTACTTACTGAAACAGAATAAGATTATATAAATATACTCCTTCAACTACATATCATTCAGATCCATGAGCTAAGGTCAAAGAGAAGTGTGGGGAATATAAATAAATGAGTGATTCAAACAGCGTAACACCATTTTGAGAACAAATGACACTTTGTTTAGGGATTCTCCCTGTTTTCCCCTCTACCTTCAGAATACTTAGTTTTACCTGCTAATTTATTGCTCAGTTCCTTGGTGTATTATATGTTGGTTAGGGAGGGAGGTAGATGTGGAGAGAGTAGACATCAGATCTGTTTCATCCCAGTGCTTGATGTCTGGGAATGTGATTTCTAGTTTAGTACTTAGGACAGTAAAATCCCACATTAATAAAAAATCTGTTTGCCTCATAGAGTTTATTGAAGAAGGATTTTATCTCCATGTGTATATGGTGAGAATTGGTGGCACTATGGAATAAGTAAGTCTGTTTATATGTATTTTTCTGTTTTATTTTAAAAAGGAAATACATAATGAGAGTCAGGAAAATTACCAATAGAGCCTACATATTAAACTGATTAGGGGAGAAAAACAAATTTTAGAAAACCTCACTTCAGCCCAAACCACATCATAGAGTGTCAGCCTCCATGAGCACTTCATGGAAATAAGACCTTTCCCTTCATGATTTTTTCTATGTCCCCATAGCCCTGATTTGGTTTAGCACATCATTTAACAATGCTGAGGCTAACGGATCACATTAACACTTCCTTTGAAGTTGTTCTCTTCTACTAGACTCTTTATGAAAGGGGTTGTGGAGAATATAAGTAGGCCTAGAGCAAGAGAATCTTGCTGCTTGCCAGTGAGAAAAAAATAGTTTCATTTGTTTCCTTTAATTTCCCAATTTCCAATTTGTGGAGGCCAAAGCTTGCTTCTCAGAAATAGATATCACATGGGCATGCAGAAAACAATTTGGAGGTGGAGTGTCCCTCTGTTACTGTTTGGATGGGTAGCTCTGTTTGCTGATTTCCATGTATGGCTCCTATCAGTTTCTTCTCTCTTCCTTCCCTCAACCCCAAGTTGCCTTGACAATCTTTTCTCAAACACACAAGCAGCAACTAGTATGATTATGAAAACCAAATCATTCTAGAATGAGAACAGACTACCTTTTTCTATGGACTTCAGCCTAGAGAAACTGAACTTAATGACTAGCTTGGCTGTCTATAGTTCAGATGTGGCCTGATAAAAATATAGTATGTGGAAATGGGAGCCCAAAGTCAAAATTTTCTAAGACCTCCATCTCCAACACTGTGGCCTTTAGAGCATTCACTTGGTTTATGCACTCCTGGTAATGCCTAGTAATGCCAATCTGACTGCAGTAATCCTTTGGTGAATCAAGTCCACCTTGAAGACCTGCCTTATAAAGGCTTATGCTTAAAGGACATACTATTTCTAGATACCTCCTGTATTTCCTTTTTTTAAAAAAAAATTTATTTATTTATTTATTTATTGGGTTGTGCCAGGTCTTAGTTGCAGCGTGTGGGCTCCTTAGTTGAGGCACGTGGGCTCCTTAGTTTTGGCATGCAAACTCTTAGTTGCTGCATGCATGTGGGATCTAGTTCCCTGACCAGAGATCGAACTCAGACCCCCTGCATTGGGAGCGTGGAATCATATCCACTGCACACCAAGGGAAGTCCCTTGTATTTCCTTTTCATATAATTAGAATCCACCTATTTATCTATCTAAATATATATCTGTCTATCATCTGTCTATTATCCATATCTTTTTATGTGCTTCAGTTACTGTCTGATAGCAGTGTCTCAAATGGTGAGTATGGTGTTAAGGGTACATTTAGAAGGAGAAGGTAGATCTTTCATTTCTGTGCCATGTTCGCAATTATTGCCTTAGGTGGCACTAGAACTGGGCAGAGATAGAAATCAAAGATGGGCACAGTTTGTGCTCTAAAAGGCAAGGTAATTGGTAGGTTGCTAGGACAGATAACAGGGCAAATAACCTAATAAGAAGGTCCTGGAAGGAATAATCCAGGAAGGGAGCTAATACTGGGAGTCTGGGAATATAGTCAGAGATCACATGCTGAGAATATTGGGACTGTTATGAGACAACCTGAAATATTCTACCCACTAATGTGGAGATACCCATTCAGGGCTGATTTATTAGGCTGCATCGTCTTTTCTTTCCTCTCTTGCTTCCTTTATTTGCATTAAAAAAGAATTTGTGAGACACTATGTTCTGGACAGTGGATTTGTTCCCTAAGTACCTTAAAAATGTCTCTGTTAACTTTACATAAGGTCTATAGTTCTTAGCTCTTTCAAATCATTTGTATGCTGTATCTCTTTATTTCCTTGCTTCTACTGTAGATTTACCAAAGTAGTTGAAGATGAGTCAAGTTTAAGATAATATAACAATGAATATATTGGAAATTTGTTGGACACTTACTATGTTCCAGGTAGTTCCTTACATATATCATCATAATAATCCTGTGGTGAAAACAGAGTATTATTATCTCCATTTGCAGATAATTCTGGCTTAGAGAAGTTAAAAACCTTGCCTAAGTTCACACAGTTAGTGGGCAGCTGAAAATATTCAAACACAGATGTGCCTAATAATAATAATGCCAGATGCTTGGGTTCAATAGCAGTGAATGAAGGTGCTTAGATTGCTTCCGGACTGCGGTTTAGAAGTGCAGATATGATTCCGATAAAAGGATAAGGGAATTGAGAGTCCTGGGAAAGAGAGAAATTGAGGGCCATAGTGTCCAAACTAGATAGAGGAGGAAGTGAAGAGAGAGAGAAGTTATGCACAAGGATAAAAGGAGGGATTGAATGACTTATTGTAGGTCAGAGAATAAGAATAGAAAAAAGGAGTAAGAGAACAGAAGGTAGATTGTCTTGGGGTCCATTAGTGAGATGTCTGCATTTTTGTTTTATAGGTGAAGCAGGTTTTGCCTATGACAGTGTTCAGATGTGGCCAGAGGAGCAGGTGGCTGAAGCAGAGTTTTTAAAAAATTATTTCTAGTTAAAAAGGTCGAGGAACAATTGGGCTAAGGTAGTAGTTGGACTATTTATATGGACATGAAAATCTCTCTAAATGACATCCGAATTTAAAGCCTTAAAGCAGCTTGGAGTTAGAGTCCTCATAAAAGGACTGGAGCAGTGATCAACAGATAGCATCGAAGTAGAAGGAGAGGATGATAGAACCATATGGCATTTATCTCAAAGGACAACAATTGTGGTACATAATAAAAGGAGATTTTTGGTCTTGAAGTTGCAATGAGAACAGTGAGACTACTAATGCCACCCCTGGAGATGTGGAGATCACTGGAGAACCAGAGTCACTATTTGATGAAGCTGCAAGAGAGCCAGTCAACTCAAGATTTTCTAATCATCTCAAATAGAGATTTGAGATTGACCTTTTATTATTTATGGTATTTTTTGATTAGAATTTATTTTTCTCTATTTTTATCTTTACACATGGGTAAAAGGAGGGTTTTATTTTGTTCTCAGAAAGAAAAACACAAACACTTCGAGGCAGTGTGAAATTTTTGAAAGATAATTTTACTAGAATTCAAGGATCTAATTTTTGTACCTTTTTTCATTTAACTCATCATGATCATTTTGTTCTCTAGCTCCATGGTCCTGGGCAGGCAAAAATAGGTACCATCCCTGGAGTAAGGTGGTATGTCTTTAGGTGGCCTTAGTTAAATGCAAATAAATATTGAACTTTGGAAGAGTAACATATTTATAACCATTATCATTCATGGAATACAGAGATGTGTAAGTGAAGTTTGGGAGGAGGCAAGAAAAATTCTTCAGCTTGAACACAAATGTGAACATGAATATGAGGTGTTACCAGGCTGGATGACAAAGGACGGGACTAGTTGAGTAGTTTTTGTTATAATGGTGGGAGTAAGAGTGGTGAAGCACACAGGCTAAATATCCAGAGGCTATGTGTGGTGGCCAATGGGTAGGCTGCTTTGAGGAAAGGGGATAATGGACTGAACATCTACTGTGTACAAAGCCTATAATATTTATCATACCAATTTATTCCTCACAAAAACCCTGTTAAGTGGTTGTTCTTATTTTACAGAAGGAAAAAAAAATGAAAGATCAGAAAAGTTAATAAAATTCCTAAGGTCACACAGCTAGTAAATGGTAGAGCTGGGATTCCAATCCAGGTCTAAATCCAAAGCCCATCTTCTTAATCATTCCAAACTGCAACTTTGCATTAGTAAGACTAAAGAAGAAGGAAGGTTATAAGGTGAACCAGTATAAAATAAGAATTAAGTGTATGGACTCTGGAGTCGGACTTCCTGGACTGGCATTCCTGTTCTACCATTTATTAATTATGCAAATAAGAAAGTCATTCAAGCTCTCTGATGTTTAGTTTCTTCATCTGTAAAGCAGAGATGTTAATATCTATTTCCCAGGGATACTGTGAAAATTTAATGGGTTAATCTATGTAAATCATTGTGTACAATAAATATTAGCCAATAAAGGAATAAATATTAACTAATAAAATAACCAGATCCCAGGAAGAATTTCTATATTAAGTTATTAAGGTGTAAGAAGCCCAGGAGAAACTTTGTCCACGTCACAATTGTGTTATGGGTCAGTACTTTTATGAACATATGAGTGCCAATTACCAATGAGTGTTTCTTCTTCAAGAGGTTTTTTTATCTGGCCCTTGGTAAACATTAGCAATGTAGTTCTTGTCCTCTGTTTATGACAATAGACAGAACCAAATATAATTTATGTGTCTTTGGTTTTACCCCCTTGTTAAACAGTCTATTCAGTCAAGTAACTGACCTAATTACTAGGAAAAAATAGTTGAATTGCTAATTTACACTTTTGGTATTAGGTCAATTAATAAATCAGAAAAAACACACAACTACATAATTTTATTAAAATTTTCACTTTTCATCTGTATAGGCATCCACCATTGAGAACTGGCACCCATAATGTTTTCTTTACTCTCAGGTACCTATTAGCTCTAAGAAGTACAAATTACCATATATCCTGGGAAAAGAATAATAAAAAGAAAGTGCACTAATCCTACTGAAATTGGGTCTCTGTAGATCTGATATTTTCTGAGGTCTTCAAAGAGCTCTGAAAGATTTCAGAGAGTAAGAGAATTCCATTTTTATATGTGAAAACAGACTTCTGCCACCCAACTGAGTGTGTGGCATCTTCCAGATTTTGCCAGCATCGGCTTATGATCTGAGCTATACACTAACTGAAGCAAGGTGGGACTCCAAGAGGAAAAACTTTAAAGTCTAAGTGTGTTTACTTTTCATTTTGGTGAAAGTTTGGGCTACATTCAGTTGAACAAGGGTTTGCTGATTTCCTTAGTTCTACTTCTCCTCAGAGCTAATTCCTCATAGAAACCAGTATTTGTATATACTCATTATTTTTCCTCAGTGGGCAAAAGCTTCCAGAAATGTGCAGCTGGATGTTTGTTTCCATTTCACACATTTCCAGACACTTATTAGTTAAAAGCAACTTTTGTTAACTGGGAGAGTTTGAATCATCCCCAAAGTACAAAGGAGAGATTCCATGGAACAAGAGTCAGACTCAATTTCTTGTAGTTAGGTAGATAGGCCTACCCCATTCTACCTTCTGATTTCTGCTATTTCTCCTCAGAGTCCATCTTAAAACTAGACAGCATTGGGCTTCCCTGGTGGCGCAGTCGTTGAGAGTCCACTTGCCAATGCAGGGGACATGGGTTCGTGCCCCGGTCCGGGAAGATCCCACATGCCATGGAGTGGCTAGGCCCATGAGCCATGGCCGCTGAGACTGCACGTCCGGAGCCTGTGATCCACAACAGGAGAGGCCACAACAGTGAGAGGCCCGTGTACCACAAAAACAAACAAACAAACAAAACTAGACAGCATTGAGGAGTGGGCCATATTACATTTAAATGTATACCTTCCTCCTCAGCTATGCATTTCCCAATTTCAGTCAAAGTGAAACAGAATCAATAAAATTGTTTCATCTGCTATCTTTCTACTTTCACTGTATTCCTAAGCAGAAATCATTTGGTTATTATCAAGGTGGTCAAAGTAAATTCATTCAATATTCACAGGATCAGCACCACCTTTGAAAAGACGTGGGCATGTGAGGAAAGAAAATCTTGGTCCCCCTTCCTATGATCAAACTGGGAAAATGAGAAGGACATGTTTACTATCTAAAACAGGTGTTAAATAATTAAGAAGTCGATTAAGTCTTGGAAACAACAAATAGAATTGGAATGAAGAGAAGGGAGATCTCAATGCAGAATTATCAGAGAAAATTTCATGGAGGAAGGTAATTAGGTCTTGAGTGTGGATAGGAGTAGGATAGATATAGGAAATAATAATAAAATACTAAGTGGGGGTTGGGAAGGTGCATAGAATGAACAAAAAACCTGAAGATAGACAAAGGAATGTACATGGGACTATAATGAGACCACCTGGGAGGAGGCAAAAGTACTGAGGTGGCAGTCTTTTTTAAATCACAGTTAGATTATTCTCCATTGGACAAAGTGAGGTGAATGGAAAGCCAGTAAAGCTTGTTAAAATACAGATTGCTGGGCCTCATTCCCAGAGTTTCTGATTTCGTAGGTCTAGGTGGAGCCAGAAAATTTGCATTTCTTTTTTTTTAAAATAAATTTATTTATTTTTGGTTGTGTTGGATTTTTGCTGCTGTGCACTGGCTTTCTCTATTTGCAGCGAGTGGGGGCTACTCTTCATTGTAGTGTGCAGGCTTCTCATTGTGGTGGCTTCTCTTGCTACAGAGCACAGACTCTAGGTGTGGGGGCTTCAGTAGTTGCAGCATGCGGGCTCAGTAGTTGTGGCTCATGGGCTCTAGAGCACAGGCTCAGTAGTTGTGATGCATGAGCTTAGTTGCTCCGTGGCATGTGGGATCTTCCCAGACCAGGTATCGAACCCATGTCCCCTGCATTGGCAGGCGGATTCTCAACCACTGCATCACCAGAATATTTGCATTTCTAAGAAATTTCCAAGTGACTGATGCTGCTGCTCGGGAGACAACACAATGAGAACCAATGATCTAATCCAGAGAACTTTGAAACAGACAACTTTATTATCATTGTTCTTCAACCACAGATTAAATCTGTAAGATTAAGAAGAGTTACCTACAGGACTGTCAGAGCTGTCAGTATCCACACATTTTTATAGTCGCCATGTCCCCAAATTAGAAGTGTTAATGGTATTCCAGCTCAAGATGATGATGTAGAAGAATCCTGAACTCACATCCTCAACGGACACACTGAATCTACAGGTTCATATGTTTTCCTCAAGGAGTTTTATGGTGTCATGTCTTATATTTAGGTCTTTAAACCATTTTGAGTTTATTTTTGTATATGGTGTGAAGGAGTGTTCTAATTTTGTGGCAGGAATGGAGACCACTTCCAGGGCCCGAGAGTGGGCTCTTATCTAACACTCGGAAATGAATTGTCCAAGGAGACACACGTGCTGACAAAGCAAGAGACTTTATTGGGAAGGGGCACCCTGGTGGAGAGCAGGAGGGTAAGGGAACCCAGGAGGACTGCTCTGTGACGTGGCTTACAGTCTTGAGTATTATGGTGACGAGATTAGTTTTCTGGTTGTCTCTGGCCAATCATTCGGACTCAGGGTCCTTCCTGGTGGTACACGAATCACTGAGCCAAGCTGAATTCCAGCAAGGAGGATTCTAGGAGGTTGGTAGGACATATGGACTGGTGTCTCCTTTTGACCTTTCCTGAATGGGGGCTTGTTCCCTTCTTCTCAATTTTTTGAAATAGTCTGAGAAGGATAGGTATAAGTTCTGCTTATATGTTTGGTAGAATTATTTGATAGAATTCCTCAGTAAAGCTGTCTGGTCCTGGACTTTGTTTTCATGATTTTTTTGTTTGTTTGTTTTTACAGATTCTATTTCATTTCTAGTGGTCAGTCTGTTCAATTTATCTGTTTCTTCTAGACTTGGTTTTGGCAGCCTGTATGTTTCTAGAAACTTGTCTATTTTTTCTAGGTTGTCCAATTTGTTGGCATGTAACTGTTCATATTATTCTCTTATAGTTTTTTGTATATCTGTGGTATCAGTAGTTATTTCTCCTCTTTTTCTTTTTTATTTTGTTTGTTTGTTTGGGTCTTCTCTGTTTTCTTCTTAGTGAGCCTGGCTAGAGGTTTGTCAATTTTGTTTATCTTTTCAAAAAACCAGTTCTTGGTATTATGGCTCTTTCTATTTTTTTTATTGCGGCATGCGGGGCTCTCACTGTTGTGGCCTCTCCCATTGCAGAGCACAGGCTCCAGACACACAGGCTCAGCAGCCATGGCTCACGGGCCTAGCCACTCCGCGGCATGTGAGATCTTTCCAGACCAGGGCATGAACCCGTGTCCCCTGCATCGGCAGGCAGACTCTCAACCACTGTGCCACCAGGGAAGCCCTATTTTTTTCTTTTTCTTAATTTTTTAAAATTTTAATCTCTATTTTGTTTATTTCCTCTTTGACCTTTATTATTTCCTTCCTTTTGCAGACTGGGTTTTGTTTGGTTTTCTTTTTCTAATTCTTTTCAATGATAGGTTACAGTGTTTATTTGAGATTTTTCTCGTTTCTTGAGGAAGGCCTGTATCACTATGAACTTCCCTTTTAGAACCGCTTTTGCTGCATTCCATAACTTTTGTAATGTTATGTTTTCATTTTCCTTTGTCTAGAGGTATTTTCTGATTTCTTATTTGATTTCATCTTTGACCCATTGATTTCTTAAGTAGCATATTATTTAGTCTCCATGTGTTCATTCTACTTTCATACCATTTTGACAGGAAAAGATGCTTGAAATAATATATATCATCAATTTGTTGAGGCTTGTTTCATGACCCAATATGTAGTCTATCCTATAGAATGTTCCATGCATGCTTGAAAAGAATGTGTATTCTACATTTTTTGGATGTAGTGGCCTGTGGATATCAATTAAGTCCAAAAGGACTATTTTGTCATTTTAGGACCTTTGTTGCATTATTGATTTTCTGTCTGAATGATCTGTCCATTGAGGTTGGTGGGGCGTTAAATTCTCTTACTATTGTTATATTATTGCCATTTCTTCCCTTTATGTCTGTTAGTATTTGTTTTATATAATTAGGTGCTCCTGTATCAGGTGCATATATGTGAATAAGTGTAATACCAATAAGTGTAATACCCTCCTCTTGTATCAGTCCCTTTATCATTATAAAATGCTCTTCTTTGTGTTTCTTTATGGCCCTTGGTTTTAAAGTCTATTTTGTCTGATATGAATACTGCTATTCCCACTTGCTTGTTATTTCCATTTTCATGAAATATCTTTTCCCATCCTCTCACTTTCAGTTTGTGTGTCTTTTGTCCTGAAGTGAGTCTGTTGTAGGGAACATATTGTAGATTCTTGTTTAGTTATCCAATCTGCCACTCTATGTTGTTTGATCAGAGCATTCAGTCCTTTGACATTTAGGGTAATTATTGATACATATGTACTTATTGCCATTTTAATCCTTGTTTTCCACTTGTTTTTGTAATTCTTCTTTATTCATTTCTTCTTTTTGCTCTTCCTTTTGTGGTTTGATGATTTTCTCTTGTATTATGCTTGAGTTCCTTTGTCTTTGTTATTTGTGAATCTATTGTATATTTTTGATTCATGCTTACCATGGAGTTCAAGTATGTTGACCCATGACTATATCTACTTGCTTTAATCTGATATTCATTCAAGTTCAAACACATCTAAAAGATTTACATTTTTATACTCCATTCCCCCACATTTTGTGATTTTGATGTCCTATTTTACATCATGCTTATCCTTCTGCTGTTAATTGTAGTTAAAATTGCTTTTACATTTTTTTATTTTTTTTTAATCTATGTATTGGCTTATTTAAGGGGTCATTAATCCTTTTATATATTTGCTTTTCCTATTGTGATTTTCCCTTTTCTATACATTCTTGCTTCTTTTTTATTTAGAGAATACCCTTCAATATTTCTTTTAGGTCAGGTTTAGTATTGCTGAGTTCTTTTAGTTTTTGCTTGTCTGAGAAATTCTTTATCTCTTTTTCTATTCTAAAATATAATCTTGATGGGTAAAGTATCCTAGGTTGCAGGGTTTTCTCTTTCAGGAGTTTAAATATATTATGCCACTCCTTTCTGGCCTGCAAAATTTCTGCAGAGAAATCAGCTGATAGCCTTATGGTGGGTTTCCTTGTTAATGACTCTGTTTTTCTCTTGCTGCCTTTAGAATCTTTTCTTTGTCTTTACCTTTTGCCATTTAATTATGCTATGTCTTGGTGTGGGTCTGTTTGCATTTCTCTTGTTTGGAATACTCTGTGCTTCCCTACCTGGATATCTGTTTCCTTTTTTAGGTTTGGGAAGTTTTCAGCCATAATTTCTTCAAATACATTGCAATCCCCCTTTCTCTCTCTACCCTTTCTGGAACCCCTATTATGTTTAGGTTGGCACATTTTATATTACCCCATAGACCTTGTATGTTGCTTTATTTTTTTTTCATTTTTTCTGCTGTTCTGATTAGATGATTTCCATTACTCTGTCTTTCAGATCACTTATTCATTATTCTGTGTCATTTAGTCTGCTATCCATTGCTTCTAGATTGGCTTTTCTCTCAGCAATTGAATTGTGCATTTCTGAGTGGTTCCTCTTTATAGTTCCTGGTTCCTTTTTTCAGTGATCTGCACTTCTAGCAATCATCTTAATTCAGTTAGCCTTTTTTTATTTAACCTCCTTTTTGAACCTGAGGTCTAGTAGATTGGTGAGCTCTGTTTTATTGTTTATTCTTTCAGGGGATTTATCTTGTTCTTTTAATTGAAAGTAGACACCTCTGCCTTTCCATTTTATTTAACTTTCTCTGTTTCTGTGAATTTAGGAGAAATAGTTATATACTGTGGTCTTGAAGGGGTGTTTTTATGTAGTAGCATCCCTGTGTAGACTGTGCATGTCCAATATTTTTGGTGTGAGGGCTGGTTTCATTACAGAGACCAGCTACATCTTTCCTCCGAGTGTGCTGGCCATTATCCCCTTGATAGGGGTTGTGGTTGGTGTTGTAGTATCTAGAACCTGTGCTGGACATGAGACGTAACTTCCTTTCTGCTCCATGGCTGTCACTGCCCTGTCAGGGGAGAGGTCTTCTCCCCTGTTGTTAGAGTAGAAGCCCTGAGGGTTGGGTTCAATCAGGCTCCATTGCCCTTGAGTACATGTTCTCACCCAAAGAAGATTGTTGCTGAAGCAAGGGAGGCTTTTGCAGTCACAGAGGACTTATGTGCTACCTGTGTAAGCATCCGTGGTTCCACTCAGAAATAGTCCAAGATTGCATCCCTTTCTCTGTTGTGTTCATCCCAGATCTAGTGCAAGGCTGTGGTGTGGATTAGGCTGAGGCTGGGGTTGGGACATTGAGGCTGCAGGAATTGAGGTGGCTGCAATGCTGCTGCCTCAGATCTGAGATGCTTCTGTGGCAGACTTCTCCCAGGACCTCTCTTCCCCAGATCTAGTGTTAACCTGAAGTGTGGAGTGGATGGAGCTAGGACACTTTCACTGGGAAATGAACCTCTGTGTACTCCTTAGTGTGGTGACAGTGGCCATGCCCACCTCATCCAGACCACACCCAAAACTCTTCAGGCTGTCTCTGCACAGCTAGATCAAGTCCTCTCCCAGGACCGGTCTGCCAAAGATTCAGTGCTTAGGTACTGCCCATTCCTGTGGCACTTCTCTGCATACACACTGACAATGTCCATCACAGCTATATCCACTGCCCTGTGTGCGTGCTCATGATGGCCTCCATAGCTCTGCCTGGATCATACCCCAGGCTTCCTGGTCTGTCTCTGAAGCTAGATTGAGTATCTGCCCAGATCTTGCACCAGGATGTGGTATAGAGTGAATGGAGCCAGAGTGTTCACCCCTTTGGATTGGGAAATGCAGTGAAGTGGCAGCTATTAGTGCAAGGCTTTCTCTGCCCTGATTGTTAGCAAGGCAGCATGCATACACTCCTTGCAAGTAGAGTCTAGGCTTCTCCAGCCCTTCTATTTGTTGCATCAGATTTTCCAGCATGCAAGGGTGCCCATCCCCTCTGCACAGGACCCCCGGGCTGGAATGCCCAGATTGGATTGTGGTTTGACCTTCTCATTCCTAAGGATGAGGGTCCTCCTGTGCAGACCTTCTCCTCCTTACAGATCCCTACCAGGGGTCCATGTCCTGACTCAATGCTTTTTTTTTTCTGTCCTACCCAATTACATGGATATCTTTCTTTCAGCTTTGGTTGTATAAGAGTCCTTCTTCTAGCTTCCAGTTAATTTTCCATGGGAATTTTTCCACATGTGGATGTATGTTTGATGTGTTTGTGTGGGGAGCTGAGCTACATGTCTTTCTACTCTGCCATCTTGACCCTAATCCACCCTGGCTTTTGATGCTGCCACACAGAGGACATATCCCTGTATAGCATGATTCTGGTGACCTGAGGCTTGTGTTCACAGGTTCAGTAGGATGGTAGCAAGCAAAGGAATAGTTCCTAACTGGCTATCACCCGACAGCTCAGTGCAGAGGAGCAGACAGAAATGCACATCTCCCAGTCTTTCCCTGAAAGAAGTATATTTGCAAACTTAAAAGCTGTTGCCCAAGGTTCCAGCTTCCAATCAGCCTCACTCCAGGTGCTGACTGAAATCATCCCTCTTGGGACATGGACAGGTCTTGGCACACTCTCAACTACTGAGAACCACTAAGAACAAAGTAGACTGCTTGGACAATCACAAATGTTTGAAAGACAACCACAAGCTAGGGCAAGGCTAAATGATGTTTTATCTCCTATATGAGGCCACTCCTTCAAGACTGGGAGAGGTAGCTATTTAATCTAATGCACAGAAACAAATACAGAGAGTCAAGGAAAGTGAAGAAACAGGGGAATATGTTTTAAACAAAAGGACAAGATAAAACCTAAAGCAAAACAAAAAAAACTTAAAAAAAATGGAGATAAGAGATATACCTGATAAAGAGCTAAACATAACAATCATAAGGTTGTTTACCAAATTTCAGAGAAGAATGAGTGAACAAAGTGATAATTTCAAAAAAGAGAAAATATAAGGAAGTGCCATATAGAAGTCACACAGCAGAAAAATAGAATAAGCGAACTAAAAAGTACAATAGAGGTGTTCAACAGCAGATCAGATGAAGTAGAAGAAAGGATCAGTGAACTCAAAGACAAGGTAGTGAAAAATCACCTAATGAGATATCAAAGAGAAAAAAAAATAATTGTGAAGATAGCTTAAAGGAATTGTGGAACAATATCAAGCAGATCATCTTATGCATTATAAGAGTCCTAAAGGGAGAAGAGAGACTAACTTTTAGCTTTTGCTTCTCTGGAAACTCTATCTCTTCTTCAGTTTTAAAAGAAATATTTACCAGAGAGAGTTCTTAGTTGGCATTATATATATATAATGGAATATTATATTATATATATAATGGAATATTATTCAGCCATAGAAAAATAGAAAAGAAGGTTATCCTGTTGTTTGCAACAACATGGATAAAACTTGCAGGCATCATGTTAGGTGAGATACATTGGACAGAGAAAGACAAATACCATATGATCTCACTTATATGTGGAATCTAGAGGAAAAAGAGAAACAAAACTCAAAATTATAGATGCAGAAAACAGATTGGTGGTTGCCAGAGATGGTGGTTGTGGGTGGGTGAAATGTGTGAAGGTGGTCAAAAGATAAACTTCCATGTATAAAATAAATAAGTCTGGAGATGTAATATACAACATGATTAATACAGTTAATAATACTGTATTGTATATTTGAAAGTTAAAAGAGTAAGTCTTAAAAATTCTTTTTTGCGTTCTTTTTGTTTTTGTTTTTTTTTAGTTTCAATATGTATTTTATTTATTTTTTTAACATCTTTATTGGAGTATAATTGCTTTACAATGGTGTGTAAGTTTCTGCTTTATAACAAAGTGAATCAACTATACATATACATATATCCCCATATCTCTTCCCTCTTGCATCTCCCTCCCTCCCATCCCTCCCATTCCCCCCTTTCCACCCCTCTAGGTGGTCACAAAGCACCAAGTTGATCTCCCTGTCCTATGCAGCTGCTTCCCACTAGCTATCTATTTTTCATTTGGTAGTATATGGATCTCTAATCATTGTACTACCAAATAACATAGCCTGTATTATATACAAAATAAACTATGCTTGGCATGAGGGAAACAGAGACACAAATACAACACATCTTTAAACATGGGGTCAGGGAGAAGTTATAACAACAAGTAGTTAGAATTCGAAACAAATGAAGTGATTCTGATAAAATAGGTTGAAGGAAAGGTCTGAGGCACTGCAAAGAAGGTAGAGTTAAGAGAGACGGAATTTCCTGTAGGAGGTACCATTAAGTAGAATATTGAATAATGATCTGGACTTCAAGTGTACAATATCTGCAAATATTGTAGAAATATTTCTGAAATTTTGGCTATATGAACGTGGTTAAAAATCTAGTGGGTGGGGGCTTCCCCGGTGGCACAGTGGTTGAGAGTCCGCCTGCTGATGTGCCCCGGTCCGGGAAGATCCCACATGCCATTGAGTGGCTAGGCCTGTGAGCCATGGCCACTGAGCCTTCGTGTCCGGAGCCTGTGCTCCGCAACGGGAGAGGCCACAACAGAGAGAGTCCTGCGTACAGAAAAAAAAAAAAAAAAAAATTCTAGTGGGTGGTACAGACAATTTGGAAGACAATTTGGCAGTTTCTTACATAACTGAATATACTCTAGCCACACAATCCAGCAACTGCACTGCTTGGCCATTACCCAAAGAGTTGATAACTTATATCTACACAAAAATCTGTACATGAAAGTTTATAGCAGCTTTATTCATAATTGCCAAAACTTGGAAGCAACCAAGATGTCCTATACTAGGTGAGTAGATAAATAAATGGTGGTACATCCAAAAATGGAATCTTATTCAACACTGAAAAGAAATGAGCTATCAAGCCATGAAAATACATGGGGGAAACTTAAATGCATAGTACTAAGTGAAAGAAACAAATCTGAAAAAGCTGTATCATACTGTATGATTCCAACTATATGACATTGAGGAAAAGGTAAAACTATACAGACAGTAAAATGATCAGTGGTTGCCAGGGATGAGGGGAAGGATGAATAGGTGTAGCACAGAGTGTTTTTAGGGCAGTGAAAATATTCTTTATAATGCTATTATGTTGGATACATTATACATTTGTCCAAACCCATAGACTGTACAACACCAAGAGTAAACCATAATGCACACTACAGACTTTAGGTGATTATGATTTGTCAATGTAAATTCATCATTTGTAACAAATGTATCACTCTGGTGGGAAATGCTGATAATGGGGGAGGCTGTACATGTGTACCATTAGGGAATATACGGGAAACCTCTGTACCTGCCTCTCAATTTTACCGTGAACCTAAAACTGCTCTAAAAAACAAAAGTTTCTTTTTTTTGTAAAAAAAAATAATCCTTACCACATGAACAAAATTTTGTAATTATGTGTGGTGACGGATGTTAACTAGACTTATTTTGGTGATCATTTCCTAATATATAAATACATTAAATAATTATGTTGTACACCTGAATCTAATATAACATTAATGTCTATTATATCTCAATTTTAAAATATACTAAAAAAGTACGTGTTAGGGAGAAAATGTGTGGGTCTAAGAGTTGTGGTGGTGGGAGGGGGTATAATATGATTCAGCATGTCAGTCCATGACCAACTTGATTCTTCCAAAGTTCTTTAGATAAGTCAATAAAAACCCAATCTCTCTTCTCCTTTCCCTGATAACTATGGTATAGCAGATTTACTATGCTGGATCCATGACTGCTATTGCAGAATTTCCTCAGCAGAGTCCAGTCTAGCACTTCATAATTTAGATTGCTTTGATTCTACTTGAGCCTTGACAGCTCTGAAAAAATTGACAGCACCCATTAAACCTAGGTCATAAATATGCAGTTGCTCAGTTCAGGGAAGGACTTCTACAAGATAAATTCTGGAAAGGAATTTGCCCAGAACCAGTGTTTTTGCTGAGCTGATCCATTGAAAGGACTCATTAACGGGTGTCCATTCTGCATGAATGACAATATAGTCACTCCTTTGCAAGTAAAAATAGGCCTTTATGGTGAATCTAACCTTGACTTAAACCAAGGTAAATGTTTATTCTGGAAACTTCTCGAAAACACTTGTTTTTCTAAATCTGAATCAGTGAGAGAACAAAGGCAAGGATTCAGAAACTTTGACTCCAAGATTTGTACTCAGTATATTAATGTATTTCCCACTACCTATTTTTTCTCTCTTTTGGGGAAATATAATCATTTGCACTTCCTAAGGGGAATGGATAACTAAAAAATTCAGGTTTTGGGGGGTTCTTCCCTGATGAGCAGGTCTATGCATAGTGTGTGGCAAGTGGCCAACAGCCTTAGGCTGCATGGCCAGGCATAAGCTACACTGTGGTAGGATGCAGGGATAAGCTACAGAGGGAGAATTCCCTGGAGCTGGATATGAAAGCTGCTGTAGCTTCCTGAGTCATTTGCCATTAGGAACCTCTGAAAGGAACATGAATCATCTTACTGAGCCAATGGTCACCTTATGCTCCATCCCCTCATGCTCACATATATTTGTGTTGACCTAGTAATGCCTTCACTGCTTTGCACTTAGCTAAGCTTTCCTATTATATCCATCATTTCCTTGGTCCATTTTTATCCATCCATTTCTCTTTTGGATGTATATTCATGGAGTTTCAGCCCAATCTAGTAGAACACATTCTAGATAGGAAGTTAGAAGGGTTATAGTACTAGTTCTGTCACTAGCTGTGTGACCTTGGGCAAGTGATAGAATTGCAGAATTGTATGGCTCAGTGCATCCTAAAGTGTGGAATGTGTACCAAAGGTATGTTTGTGAGTTGATTTTAGTTGGTACACAGATAAATAATTTTAACTTGAATATTAATGTTTATGAATCTAATTAATGTTATGAAAGCTATAACCATAACATTAAGTTTTTAAATTCATAGATACTGTTGCTTAGAACAGGCTAAAAGATGTATTTAAGTAAAAAAAGAGACGCGTTGACTTAGAGAAAAATACCAAGTAGCTGACCTTATTGATGATATGCCAATATGACAAAATATACAAAGGAATGACTCAGTTTGGGGAAAAATTTTCTATAACTAGAAAGGGAACTTAGACAGCATCTAATTAACTGTTCATTTATCCATTAAACATGTATTTATTTAGCCTATGATTTTTGTCAGATATTGTGTTAGGCACAGGTGCCAGAAGTTAGGGGTCCAAGTAAGAACACAATTCACCTTGGCCTTCATGATCCTCAGTTTAGTATAGCAGGGTTATGTAAGCAAATGTTTACAATAAAACATCATAAATTTTACCACAGAACCATGAACACATTGTCTTGGGGAACATGAAAGGGAAAAAAAGACTAATACTACTTGTGGGAACTGGGAAATTTTATAGAGAAGTTGCTACTCAAAAATGAAAAGTGAATAGATTTTAAATAGACAAAGAAGATGGCAGAAAGAAGTATGAACAAAACCACACAGTTTGGCAAAATTATGTGTTTTGTGGTAGTAACCTATAGTTTGGGGTTTTGGGAACATATAATGTTGGCATGGGAGAGAGGAGGAAAGTTGAGAGTGAAAAAGGAGGCAAGGGGGGCTAGGTTGGGAAGGGATTTAGATGCCACATTAAGGAGATATAGGTTGAAGTGAGGAGACTGTGGGGAGAAGAGAATTAAAGCATTTAATCAGAAACATACCATGATCAGATTACATATTTAAAAATTGACTCTGGAAACAGATGGAATTAGAGGAGAGCAACACTGGAGGCAAGGAAGCCTGTCGGAAAGCTGTTGTTATATAAGCCCAACTAAGAAATAATGATGGCAAAGACTTCCATTTATGACCAAGATGAAGTGACATGGACTGCATTTACCCTCATGTCTGAAACTAAGAAAAAAAACAGCTAAAGGGCATCTATGAAAAACCTACAGCTAACAATAATTATTGGAGAAAGATTAAATGCTCTTCTTCTGAGATCAGGAATAAGACAAGGACGCATGCCCTCACCACTTCTATTCAAAATTGTACTGGAGGTTCTAGCCAGAGCAGTAAAGAAATGAAAAGCATCCACATTGAGAAAATATGTAAACTCTCTTTATTCACAGTAACAGTAAAATACCACTACACACCTATTAGAATGGCTAAAATGAAAAAGCCTGACCATTATAAATATTGGCACTGATTTGGAGGAACTGAAATTCACATACACTACTGGTGGAAAAGCATTTACAATGGTACTTTGAAAAATACTTTGGAAACTAGTTTGGCAGTTTCTTAAAAAGTTAAACAGATACCTACCATACGATCCAGTCATTCCAATCCTTTGGTATTTACCCAAGGAATGAAAGCATATGTTGATAAAAAGATTTGTACATGAATGCTCATGGGATATTTATTTTTAATAATCTCAAATTGGAAATAACCCCAAAATTCATCAACAGGTGAATGGATAGCCAAATTGTGGTGTATCTATGCAATGAAATACTAGTGAGCAATAAAATGGAATGAAGTACTGATATTCTAAAAACATGGATGCATCTCAACATAATTATATTGTAAAAGAAGCTAGATAAAAAGAGTGCATACCATATGATTCTATTTATATAAAAGTCTAGAAAATGCAAACCGATTGTATTAGTTTTCTAGAACTGCCATAACAAAGTACCATACACAATGTTTAAACAACGGAAATGTATTGTCTCACTGTTCTGGATGCTGGAAATCTGGGATCAAGAATTCAGAAAAAAAAAAAGTCAACAAGATTACAGTTGCCCCTTGAACAACGTGGGTTTGAACTGTGCAGGACCACGTATATGTGAACTTTTTTCAATAATTACATTGGAAAACTTTTTTGAGATTTGCAACAATTTGAAAAACACTGGCAGAAAAATTGCATAGCCTAGAAATATTGAAAAATTAAGAAAAAGTTAGATATGTCATGAATGCATAGAATATATGTAGATATTAGTCTATTTTATCTTTTACTACCATAAAATATACACAAATATTATAAGAAGTCAAAATTTATTCAAACTTATGCACAAAAACACTTACAAGTATACATAACAACATTTGCAGTCCAGAGAAATGTAAACAAACATAAAGATGCAGTATTAAATTATAACTGCACAAAATTAACTGTAGTACATAAAGTACTACAGTAACAATTTTGTAGTCATCTTCTGTTGCTATTGTGGTGAACTCAAGTGTTGCAAGTATCTGCTTAAAATGGCATGTGATGTTAATCATCTCTGTGTAAGCAGTGTGCCTCTCCAGTAAATTTTACAATGCACTGAAAAGTGATCTCTTGCTATTCTCATGTATTTTTCATTGTGTTTAGTACAATACCTTAACACTTGAATAACACTATGGGACTCATACAAAGTGCCACTTATGACAGTGGGAGTGCACACAAGAAACAGAAAAGTCATGACATTACAAGAAAATATTGAACAGATTGATATATACCATAGATTGATGTCTGCAGCTGCAGTTGCCCACTATTCCAAGATAAATTAATTCAGCTTAAGGACCATTTTAAAAAAAGAAAAGGAAATTTGTGAAATCACTGCTGCAGTTACCCCAATATGCATGAAAACCTTGCATTTTTTGGGAAATACTTTTACTCATATTGAATGTTCAACCTTTATGTGGGTGCAGGCAAAAGTGTCTTATTCTTCAAAACAAATTCCACAAAGGACATTTATTAGTAAGGAAGAGAAGAAATCATCAGGATTTAAGGCAGGAAGGGATAGGCTAACTCTACTATTTTGTGCAAATGCAGTTGGGTTTATAATCAGGATTGTCCTTATCTATACAGCTTCTAAACTACTGAGCCTGGAAGGGAAAAGATACATACCAGCTGTCAGTGTTTTTGTTGTACAATAAGGCCTGGACAAGGAGAACCCTATTATCTTTATTGGCTCCATTGATTTTTTTGTCCCTGAAGTCACGAGATACCTTGTCAGTAAGGAACTGCCTTTTAAAGTTCTTTTTTTTTTTTTTTTTTTTTGCAGTACATGGGCCTCTCACTGTTGTGGTCTCTCCCTTGTGGAGCGCAGGCTCCGGATACGCAGGCTCAGCGGCCATGGCTCACGGGCCCAGCCACTCCGCAGCATATGGGATCTTCCCAGACTGGGGCACGAACCCGTGTCCCCTGCATCGGCAGGCGGACTCTCAACCACTGTGCCACGTGGGAAGCTCTAAAGTTCTTTTGATATTGGACAGTGCCCCTGGCCACCCAGAACCCCATGAGTTCAACACTGAAGGCATCAAAGTGTTCCCAAACACAATTTCTCTAATTCAACCTCTAGATGAGAGGGTCATAGGGACCTTTAAGGCTCATTACACACGGTACTCTATGGAAAGGATTGTCAACACTATGGAAGAGAATCCTGATAGAGAGAACATCATGAAAGTCTGGAAGGATTACACCATTGAAGATGTTATAGAAAAAGCTGTGAAAGCCATCAAGCCCAAAACAATAAATTCCTGCTGGATAAAAACTGTCTCAAGATGCTGTGCATGACTGCACAAGATTTACTTACAATGGAGCCTATCAAGGAAATCATGAAAAAGATTGTGGACAGAGCCAAAAAGGTGTGGCTACAGGGTTTCGAGATATGAAACTTGGAGAAATTCAAAAGCTAATAGACACCACACCAGAAGAATTAGCAGAAGATGACTTGATGGATATGAGTGCAACTGAACCAGTGCCAGATGATGAAGATGTAGAAAAAGCAGTGCCAGAAAACAAATTGACACTAGACAATCTGAAAGACTGGTTCTGATTATTGTAGATTGTTTTTGACTTCTGTTTACAACATGAACCTGTCTCTGATATGGACACTGAAACTAAAGCAAATGGTGGAAGAAGGATTGGTACTGTATAGAAATGTTTTTATAGAAATGAAAAACCAAAAGACAGAAATTATGATGTATTTCCATAAAGTTACACAGAGTGTGCCTGCCACTCCTGCCCCGCTTCCACCTCCTCCAGATCTCCTCTGTCACCATGAGACAGCAAGACCAACCCCTCCTCTTTCTCCTCCTCTTCATACTACTCAACATGGAGCTCCTGCTCTAGCCTCTCTTGCTCTGGCACTGCTTCCCACTAAGGTAGAAGCTGACATTGTCAATGACAGTGCATACACTTGGAGGGAAAGGAGCCTGCCGGAGCTGATCAGGTGTAAGCAGCCATTGACAGCTCACATGTCCCTGAACACACTCCAGAGGGAGTGTAGCTAGCTCCATGGTGGAGACGGCCATCACAGGAGTGCACATTCCTGTGCACACTTGGGAGAGGGTTGGGTCAGCTCAGTGGTTTGGCACCAATCCCTCCGGTCCTGATGCAGCCTCTAACCAAGATGCACACACTGAGAAAAAAGTGAAACCAGCATAGAAGACCAGCCTAAGCCCTCAGGTTCCAACCATATCCCAAACCAATGCAAAGACTGCCATCACACATGGGAAAAACCCAATTCACTCAGGGCTTCTGTTCCAGCCCTTTGGGTTCCAACCCACTTCCAAAAGGTTGGTGATGGACATTGAGCATAGGAGAAATGCTGGTATGCACCTTGATCTTGTTCTAGCCCCTCCATCTTCATCCCTACCTCCCATTATGGTGGTGGCTGCCAGCACACCATACTCACTTCAGCTGTAGCACTTCTGCACAAGCCACTGGGCACATGCAGACTGCACAGTGTTGCTCTTACACAAGCACACGTGCTTAAGACTGGGATAGGCAACTGTTTCACTTAAGTTCATAGAGACACAGAAAGTTAAACAAAATTAGAAGAATGAGGAATGTTTCAAACAAAAGAACAAGAAAAAACACTAATGAAACAGAGATAAATAATTTATCTGATAAAAAATTCAAAACAATAGTAACAAGAATGTGAACTGAACTGGGGAAAAGAATAGATAAACAAAATGAGAATTTTAATGAAGAACTAGAAAATATATATAAAAAAAGAACTACCCAGAGCTGAAGGATACAATAATGGAAATGAAAAATACACTAGAGGGTATTAACAGCAGATTAGGATGTATAGAAGAATGTATAAGAAATCTGGAAGATAGAATAATGAAAATCACCTCATCAGAACAGCAAAAAGTAAAACAAATTTTAAAATATGAGAATAGTTTAAGGACATTTGGGACAACATCAAGCATATCAACCTTCACATTATAGGGGTCACAGAAGGAGAAATAAGAAAAAGGAGTAGGAAATGTATTTGATGAAATTATGATGGAAAACTTCCTGAAGAAGAAAACAGATATAGAGGTACAGGAATTACAAAGTGAACCTAAAGAGACCCACACCAAGGCATATCATAATTAAATGCCAGAGTTAAATAGATAATTCTAAAGGCAGCAAGAGAAACACAAAGAGTCACATACACAAAGAACTCCCATAAGGCTATCAACTAAATTTTTAGCAGAAACTTTGCAGGGAAGAGGGGCCTGATATATTTAAAGTGCTTAAAGGAAAAAAAAAACCCTACAACTTAATATCTTCTACACAGCAAGTTTATCGTTCAAAAATGAAGGAAAGATAAAGAGCTTCTCAGAAAAGCAAAAACTAAGAGCTCATCAATACTAAACTGACCTTCCAAGAAGTGGCAAAGGGTCTTCTTTAAGTGAAAAAGAAAAACCTACGACAAGAAATAAGACATTATATAATGGAGAAATATTTAGTAAAGACTGTGGATCAACAATGTAAATAAGATAGTATAAAGTTTAAAAAATAAAAATTGTAACATCAAATATAACGACAATAAACAGTTAAGGCATAAACATGAAGATGTATAACATGACACTGAAAACAAAACATGGGAGAGGGAAGTATAAAAATTCAGATATTTTAGGATGTGTTTGAACTTAAATGACTACCAGTTTAAATCAAGTAGATATAGTTATAGGTAACATGTATGCACCCTATAGTAACCACAAATCAAAAACCTAAAATAGATATACACAAAGTAGAGAAACGGGAACACAGAAATAACGCTGAAGATAAATTGTCAGGCTACAAGGGAAGGGACTAAAAGAAGAAAAAAAAGTAACAGAAAAGAAATACAAAACAACTGGAAAACAAATAAAAAGTGGCAGTAAGTACATAACTATCAATAATCACTTTTATAGTCAGTGGACTAAATGCTTCAATCAAAAGACAGGGTGGCTGATTGGGAAGAAAAGGACTCATCTATATGCTGCCTACAAGAGACTCAATTCAGAGCTAAAGACACACACTGAAAATGAGGAGATGGAAAAGATTTTCCATACAAATCGAAATGAAAAGAAAGCTGGGGTAGCAATACTCATATCAGACAACATAGATTTTAAAACAAAGTCTATAAAAATGACAAAGGAGAACATATAATGATAAAACAATCAATAAAAGAAGAGGATATAAAGTTTGTAAACATATATGTACCTAATATAGGAACAGCTAAATAAGTAAAGCAAATATTAACTAACAAAAGGGAGAAATTGACAAGAATACAATAATAGTAGGGGATGCCAACACCCCACTTACATCAATGGACAGATCATCCAGACAGCAAATCAATAAGGAAGCAGTGGCTTTAAATGACATATTAGACCAGTTGGACTTCATAGATATCTACAGGATATTCCATACATAAACAGCAGAATATACACTCTTTTCAAGTGCACATGGAATGTTCTCCAGGATACTTCACATGTTAGGCTACAAAGCAAGCCTCAACAAATTGAAGAAGGTAGAAATTATACCAAGTATCTTTTCCAACATCAAAGATATGAACCTAGGAATCCATCACAGGAAGAAAAATGGAAAAAACACGAACACATGGAGACTAAACAATATGCTAGTAAAAAATAGCTGGGTCGGGCTTCCCTGGTGGTGCAGTTGTTGAGAGTCCGCCTGCCGATGCAGTTCGTGCCCTGGTCTGGGAAGATCGCACATGCCACGGAGTGGCTAGGCCCGTGAGCCATGGCTGCTGAGCCTGCGCGTCCGGAGCCTGTGCTCCGCAACGGGAGAGGCCACAACAGTGAGAGGCCCGTGTACCGTAAAAAAAATAAAAAATAAAAAATAAATAAAATAATAAAATAACTGGGTCAAAGAACTAATCAAAGAGGAGATCAGAAAATACCTTGAGAACAATGAAAATAAAAACACAAGTTTCCAAAATTCATGGGACAGAGTAAAAGCCATCTGATATGGAAATTTATAGCAATACAGGCATACCTCAAGAAACAAGAAAAAAATCTCAAATAAACAACCTAACATATCATCTAAAGGGATTTTAAAAAGAAAAACAAACAAAGCTCAAAGTCAGCAGAAGTAAGGAACTAATAAAGATTGGAGGGGAAATAAATTAAGTAGAGACAAAAGATAGAAAAGATCAATGAAACCAAGAGCTGGTTTTTTGAAGAGATAAACCAAATTGATAAGCCTTTAGTCAAGCTCATCAAGAGAAAAAGAGAGAGGAACTAAATAAATGAAATAAGAATTGAAAGAGGAAGAATTACAACTGATATCACAGAAATACAATCATCAATCAAAAGAGAATACTATGAACAATTATGTACTAACAAGTTGGACAACCTAGAAGAAATGGATAAATTCTTAGAAACATACAATCTCCCAATACTGAATCAGGAAGCAATAGATAATCTGAAAAGACTGATTACTAACATTGAAATTGAATCAATAATGAAAAAACTCCTAACAAAATCTGGGACCAGATGGCCTCACAGGGGAATTCTACCAAACATAGAGGAACAGCTACTACCTATACTTCTCAAACTATTATAAAAATATTGAAGAGGAGGGAACACACCCCAAATCATTCCATGAGGCCATCATCACACTGATACCAAAACCAGACAAAGACACTACCGAAAAATAACAGACAAATATCCCTGATAAATATAGATGCAAAAATACTCATCAAAATGTTAGCAAATCAAGCAATGTGATACACCACATTAACAAAATGAAGGATAAAAATCACATGATCATCTCAAGAGATGCAGAAAAATCATTTGACAAAATGTAACACCCATTCATAACAAAACTCACAAAAGTTGGTATAGAGGGAACATACCTCAACATATGTCATTCATGACAAACCTACAGCTAGCATCATACTCAAAGGTCAAAAACTGAAGGCTTTTCCTCTAAAATCAAGAACAAGACAAAGGTTCACACTCTTGTCATTTCTATTTAACACAGTATTGGCAGTCCTAGCCAGAGCAATCATACAAGATAAATAAATAAGAGATAACAAATTGGAGGGAAGAAATAAAACTGTTACTATTTGCACATGATATGATACTATATATAGAAAACCCTGTCTCCACCAAAAAATTATTAGAACTAATAAATGAATTCAGTAACATCACAGTATATAAGGTTAGTATATAGAAATCTGTTGCTTTTCTATATATTCATAATGAAGAATCAGAAATAGAATGCAAGAAAATAATCCCATTTAGAGACCTAAATGTAAAGCCAGAAATCATAAAACTCCTAGAAGAAAACATAGGCAGTACACTCTTTGACATAAATCTTAGAGATATTTTTTTGTATCTGCCTCCTCAGGCAAGGGAAAAAGAAGAAAAAATAAACAAATTGAAGCTAATAAACAAAAACTTTTGCACAGCAAATGAAACCATCAATGAATCAAAAAGACAACCTACTGACTGGGAGAAAATATTTGCAAATGATTTGTCTGATAAGGTTTAATATGCAAAATATATTAAGAGCTCATACAATTCAATATAAAAAAATCATGATTAAGATGGGCAGAAGACATGAATAGACATTTTCCCAAAGAACACATACAGATGGTCAACAAGCACATAAAAGGATGCTCAAAATCACTCTTCATCAGGGAAATGCAAATCAAAATTCACAGCTATCAGAATGACTATCATCCAAAAGACAACAAACAATATATGTTGACGATGATGTGGAGAAAAGGGAACCCAAGTCCACTGTTGGTGGGAATGTAAATTGGTACAGCCACTATGGAAAACAGTGTGGAGTTTCCTTAAAAAATTAAAAGTTGAACTACCATATGATCCAGTAATTCCACTCCTGGTTATATATTGGAAGAAAATGAAAACAGTAATTCAAAAAGATACATACATGCACCACAATGTTCATACCAGAATTATTTACAATGGCCAAGATATGAAAGAAACCTGTGTCCATCAACAGGTGAATGGATAAAGATGTGGTATATATATGCAATGGAATATTACTCAACCATAAAAAAGAGTGAAATTTTACTATTTGCAACAACATGGATGGACCTGGAGGGTATTATGCTTAATGAAGTAAGTTCAACAGAGAAAGACAAAACTATATGTTTTCACTTGTATGTATGATCTAAAAAATAAAACGAATGAATGAATATAACAAAACAGAAACAGTCTCATAGATACAGAGAACAAACTAGTGGTTATCTGTGGCTAGACTGGTGTGGGGGAGGGGCAAGATAGGGGAAGGGGATTAAGAGAGACAACTACTAGGTACAAAGTAAAGAAGATGCAGGGATGTAATGTACAGGCCAGGGAATATAACCAATATTTTATAATAGCTTTAAATGGAGTTTACACTGTAAAAATATTGAATCACTATGTTGTACACCTGAAACTAATATAACCTTGTAAATCAAGTCTACTTCAATTAAAAACAAAAGACTTGTATTGAACTGGATAGCCTATCCTTACATAGGTATAAGGTTACTGATATTTAATATATAATTAATAATGTATTAGTTCTCTTACTGTTTTATAAATTTGCTTTCAATGAATTACATTACCATACCCTATGCCTCTCCCTCTCCTGATTGGAGAAACTGCATATCAGCCTATCATCACAGGTAAGTGGTTGTTTAAAAAATATGTAACAATATTTCATATTATGGATATGAATACTGTATGCTATAAAAATTTTATAAAAATTCACTTATTAGTGTATAGGCTAGACTACCATGAACCAATTATATCAGTCACACTGGGCTACAGTAAATAAATCCTATTGCTGCATCTTTGTTATCAGTGCATGAATCATTATACCTATAAATAAATATGAATTTCTTTTTCATATTATCTTTTCATTTTTGATATCTAGTGTTAGTATTATGTATAACATTTACAGAGTTTTCTATTATATAAGTCAATATTGATGTAGGTACTGATGGATGATTCATCTGATTAAACAGACAATGTAAACTTATAGTACTGATAAAGTACATTACTCAATGTATTTTCTTTTTCTTATGATTTTTAAAATAACATTCTCTTTTCTCTAGCTTACTTTATTGTGAGAATACAGTATATAATACATATAACATACAAAATAAGTTTTAATTGACTGTTTATGTTATGGGTAAGGCTTCCAATTAATAGTAGGCTGTTATTAGTTAAGTTTTCAGGAATCAAAAGTTACATGTGGAGGGCTTCCCTGGTGGTGCAGTGGTTCAGAGTCCACCTGCTAGTGCAGGGGACACGGGTTCGTGCCCCGGTCCGGGAGGTCCCACATGCTAGGCCCGTGAGCCATGGCTGCTGAGCCTGCATATCCGGAGCCTGTGCTCCGCAATGGGAGAGGCCACAACAGTGAGAGGCCCGCGTACCGCAAAAAAAAAAAAAAATAAAAAGTTACATGTGGATTCTCAACTATGTGGTCTATTGGCACCTCTAACCACTGCACTTTTCATGGGTCGACTGTAATTCCTTCTTAGAGCTACGAGGAAGCATGTTTTCCATGCCTCTCCCTTAGCTTCTGATGGTTTGGTGGCAATCTTTGGCACTCTTTGTCATGTAAAAGCATCACACTGATTTCTACCTAATCTTCACATGGCATTCTGTGTGTGTGTGTGTCCAAATTTCCCCCTTTTATAAGGGCATCATATGGGATTATGTCTCACTAATCTTGATTATATCTATGAAGACCCTGTCTCCAAATAGCGTTAAATTTTGAGGTCATGAGGATTAGAAATTCAATATATGAATTTGGCCAGGGATGCCGCAGTTCAGCTCATAACACTAACATACAGTGACGGAAAGCAAATTAGTGGTGGAGATGTGGGAATGTAAGGAGGTGTAGTGGGAAAGATTACAAGTGCATGAGTAAACTTTTAGAAGTTTTCATTATTTTGATTATGGTAATGGTTTCACAGCTTTATCATGTCAAAATTCATCCCATTGTATACTTTCAATACATACACTTTTTTGCATGTCAATTTTGAATGCAAAAGCTGTTTAAAAAGCCTATACTCAACTAAAACAAAAAAGAGTTTACTGAAGGATTGGAAAGAATAAAAAACTAGACCCTGGTTTCTTGTTTGAGTTTATAAATGGTGGGTGCTACCTGATATAAAAAAGCATGAAGGAGCATCAATTTGGGATAAGGATGGGAGATAATATATTCAACTTTAGACTTGTTGACTTGGCTTGGATATTTTTGTGGGACAAACAATTGGAGGTGTCCATTAGACAGTAGTTTAATGGATCAGAAGTTCAAGAGTGAGCTTTTGGCTGGGTATAGGAGGTAGTCGTATATTGGTGGTAGTTAAAACCATAGCAGCAATGAGATCACTTAGAGCGAGAGCACAATATAAAAAATGAGGGCCAAGCACAACATCCTCAAGAACAGTAATATTTAAGGAATGTGCATAGAAAGAAGAGCTACAAAAGAGGCAGAGAAAGACTTTTTAGAGTGTGAGGCAGAAACCAGGGGGGATAACGTCATGGAAGTCAAAGTAACAGTTGTCCAGAGGAGGGTGTGATTATCTGTGTTAATTACCATGGGAAGATCCTGTGTGAAGTGGAAAAATGTGCAGTAATTACTCCAAATACTAAAACTAGTCAGGTAAATGTGAGCCACCATGATTCATTCCTTAATGGAGTTTATGTGTCTTAAAAATAGACCAAATGTTCACAAAACATTCTATAAATCCATAGAAGACTGCATTAAGTGCAATATGGAATCCTGACAACAAATGAGACAGTTGCAAACTTTTGAACTTACTGCAAATGTATTTTGAATACACACACACTTACACACATACTTACTAAAATACTATTAGATCTAGAAGTGTTTGTATAAGATCATTTAGTCTCTGCCTCTGCTTCCAGGTGATTTCCTAAAACTTGCAGAGATTTATTTTTATCCTGTCCTATCTCTGATACATAATGAGCTAAAGTTTTTACCAGCTGCGTAGTTGGGGGAAAAGCAAAAAATAGAAGCAAGTTTAGGTGGAGTTTTGGAAAACATGGACAGGATACTGAAACTCAGGATGTAGACCCAAAATCGAGTTGAGGGCTGGCCAGACTCAGCTACCAGGTTAACAGAAGGAGATGACAAATTGGAGTGTGGTAAGAGTAAAAGTCAGCTTGTGGGCAAGTCTGTGATCAAAGCCAGCAGGAATTTTCAGGGAAGCTTAACAAGGGAACTTGGATCAGTTGGTGATCAGTTTAGACAAGTGTTTGTGGATGGTATCCTACTGTGGTGGTGGTGGTAGTGGTGGTGGTGGTGCTGGGATTCCCTTGCCAATCTTAAAGGTACAGTTTACTGAACTTTATCCGTTTCATAGGCTCTATGTTTCCACTGGGCCAAAGCCTGGGCTCTGTGAAGATTGCAAGGGTAGAAGACTGCTGTGATGCCTTGGGGATGCAGAGCTTGCTCCTCCCCATTAAATATATACTATTAATCTGCCCTAGTGCCAGAAGGCAATCCTTATATCTCCACAATGATAGAAACAGAACACGAAGGTGCCCACTGTTCAATGGGATACTGTTTCCTTCTAGGAATGGGAGGTGCCAAAAGTAGAGGGCACTTATATCAATAAAATCAGCTATGGGTAAGAGTCCCAGGAAAGCAAATTTCTTGATAAGCAGAAAAATACAGGTAGCACGAAGTACCTGGAGTCCTTGGGGTAGAAAAGGAGTTACTACAACCATCCACCCCAGAGTTTATACTCACTTTTTTTGTGGAATGTTGCTCCCTGGAAGGTGTAGTTAGGAAACTTTCAGACTGCTTTTGTTTTGGCTTTGGAAAAGAATCAAAGCCTCTTGGCAAAGATCTGTACCCAGGGAGTCAGAGTGATGGTGCAATTAAAATCGTGTTCCCACTTGCTGAAAGCATCACTGAACAGTGCATACTTGTAAAGCAGCCCAGAACAAGGGGATCCTGGATGAATTTCTCCAGAATTGTCCCAATTTAGGCTGTAAGTAGGCAATAGAGTTGCATTTGTTGGATACAAATGTCACTGCCCTAGCATTCCACATATGTTTCCAGCCAAAATCCTGAGCAAAGGGAACCAGGGGACAGCAAAAAGTAAAACTAGAGTGTTTCAACAGTGTCATGCATCCTGACCCCCAGTGCTTGAGAATTGTAGGTATGGGCCCTATAAAGAAGGGAATCACAGGGATGGTGTTTAATATTACAGAAAAAGAAAAAGGCTTAACTCGAGAGGGTATGTGTTTTAAAAGACCAGAGCACTGAGTCAAGTTTTCAGAGATCTCCAAGTCTATGGAGGCATAGATAAGGATATAGAAAGGGAATGATTGCTAGTTGGAATCCAGTGACATGAGTTGACAATGGTGGCAGAGAGGTGGGGTAGGCCCTGTGTCCACTATCTAGCAAACTGGGGTATTTACTCTGGATAAGAATGTCTTAGTTTCCTGATTGAGAAGTCCTTATATCGTGAGTCATTTTGTTCACAATGAAGGAATAAGCACTTCATCCAATTGTTTCAGCAGTCTTTTCTGAAGTGAGATCAAATCAGGAAGAGGGAAACTTCTAAATTCACTGATTATCATATTTCAGACACTGTGCTAAATTCTCCACATGGATTACTTCACTTAGTCCTCACAGTGCCTTGAAATAGGTACTATTATTTTATCCCCACTTTATGTATGAGAATGAAAACTTTGCCCAAGGTCACAAAGCTAGGGAGGATAAGAGCAAGGAGTTGAACTCCAGCAGTTTGACTTCAGACCCTGTGCTATCAATCATTATCTACATAGGCTCCCAATACTACTAAATTTAATCTCTAGCAAGACCATGAGTGGCTGATATTGGTTTGATTTGGGAGCAAAGGTGCAAGAGTGTGGATTTGGGGGTGTTAGGTTTATGGTTAGAGTAGCTTTCATTAGGTATTGAGCCACTACTCCAGCTGTGTATATGTGTACTGGTGTTTGGAAGGTAACTGACTATTTCTCTCAGGTGTGTCCATCTGAGTACGCTCCTTAAAACTGGCCACAGAAGGCAAGTATGATCTATTCTGAATCTGAGCAATATTATGGAGTACATGCTGATATAGTCATGATAAAGCCTATTAAAGCAGAAAGATTTTTCCATTAGTTCTTGCTTCCTTACTGGGTTCATTGGAAGATTCCCACAGTTTAAATCTATGTAAAGCTGCTTACCTGTTCTGGTTTCCTGAGAGACTTCTTGTTTGAAAGAACGTCTGAAAGGTACCATAAGACTACTGAGAATTTTTAAAATGGTTTGGGAAGCTTCATTAAACCCCAAGGCAGACATCAGGTGGTGTAGAGGGTGTTTGTCTGCTAACCCAGTGACCTAGGCCTGCAGCACTTTCATCTTCTTAGTTCTGAACTTGGGCCAGGAAGCCCTGGTCTCCAGGTGAAAGGTGGGGAATTCTGCCTACAGTATGAAGAAACTCTGTCATCTCCCTAGTGTTCCCTGGATATAGGTGTGATCCAGAACAGATTCTTATCTGCCCTTATAGCTGGGTGAGACCCTAACAAGCTGTCAACTCTGAGATGGATGCAAGCAAAGCCTCAAACAGGCAGGCTGAGGTGGAGTGTCTTGAGAATCTGAATAGGATACCAGACTGGAGTGTTTAGAGCCAAAGAGTTGGGAGTAAGCTCTGTTTAGCTCTCAATCAAGCCCAATGAGAGATAGCAAATTTGCCCTGACTACTCCTTTGTTTAAAGCTTTATATAGTGTTAAGTGCTGAGGATCTGGAGCTGGTATGAGGAGCAACTGATCTGTGAAAACCATTTTCAAATATGTAGCAATGTTCATGTTTTAGAATCAAAATATATGTGTTTCTTCAGTTATTCTTCACTCAAGTATAGTCATCTACATCAGTTGCTGAAAACGATGCTGTTCTACATGGTGAGATTGTTCAATGGAAAATCTAAACCAAACCAGTGATATTGCTACCTGAAACAGCAACTAGAGTTCTTGGAACAGTTAAAGTCCTTCACTGATTTAACCAGAAAGAGAAAGTATATAAGGCACAGATAGTGAAAGTGAATTGGTCATCTGATCAATGTCCCACTTCTCGAAACTGTGGAAATTCTACTTAGAAAATCTAGGTTCTATGCTACTAGGTCTGAAATGAAAAATTATGAGACATCTTGGAACTCTGTGGGCTTCTAAGGAATATGTAAAGTCTAGCTATGCCCACAAAGTTCTTTATTAGAATTTGTAATATGAATTACTTGTTGTATTAAGTTATAAAATTTAACACTATTCTTTTATTTTATTTAAAATAAGTAATGGTGTGCTAGTAATGCCCCAAGGGTTTTAAAATTTTATAGGTCATAGTGTGACTTAATATTGTGTTGAAGTCTTTGTGTCAGTAGGTTGGAACTAGAAAGAACAATAAGATTAATGGTAATAATAGGTAGCTAAATACAAAATTTGCTTCATTTTAATTTTTTTAACAAAATTTTTTGCAAGAGGGAGGAGATATGGGGATATATGTATATGTATAGCTAATTCACTTTGTTATAAAGCAGAAACTGAAACAAAAAATAAATTTAAAAAAAACCTTTTCTTTCAGCTATTCTTAATGGGAAAAACAAATTTATGTAAAGGAATATTTCCTATTTTACCCACATAATCCAAATTGTTGTATAAAGTAAGTGAAATTATGCTTATTTTTTAAGATATCCTGGAGTATATTCTTTCTCCTTAGAGATCATTAGCAAATGTCTTCTTCACAAAATTATGAGCTAATCTTTAAAAATGCTAAATTATAGCTTCACAAGCAGTAGGACCATTAGAAGGTATTTGTTTAAAATGGATACATTTTTAGAATTTTGGTAACATTTTGGTGTTTTGCTGGGGAAAAAACACCTTTGCAAACTTGTTTCATGTAAAGAAAATACTTATGTAACAGCTTCTGACATTATTTTTTATTCAAAATCTACTGCCTTTGAACTTTCTTGGCATTCACTTAAAAGTAAGATGGTATGAAAAAATAAAAGCTGTTCATTTTCCATATCCTGAGTTGGAAAGCGAATAAGAGAAGAGATACAAGTTTAATAAGAATGGACAGAAAAATAAAATAAAGGGACACACAAAGTAAGGGATCATTAAAATTATTTTGTTAAAGACCCACTATAATCAGAAATAGCATCAAAATTAATATAAGCAAATATTTTGCTTTGCATTCGGATGTCCAGTTTGCTTCCAGTACAGTCCAATTAGGTATTGTATGCCAAAGGAGGTTGTTCAAATGAAATTCTGTGACAGAAAATAAAGTAGTTTTAATGTCAACCTGATGTTTTCCAAAATAGAAATGATTGTTAAATTAGAAAATAATAAATCAAATAAATGATATTATTATAAAAATTCATAGTACAGACAGGTACAGAGAAAATGAAATATGCATCAACATATCACTATTAATATTTTGGATTCTTTTAGCTTACTAAGTATCAATGTATATAGCTATAATTTATATAAAATATAATCATACTACCTACTATTTTATAATTTTTTAAATTTAACAATGTGGTATGGGTAACTTTAAACTTGGCAGTAAACAATTCTACATTATCCAACAACGACAACAACAACAAAAACAATAAAAGTTCTGTGGTGACTTTTTTTTAATTTTTAAATTTTTTTAACATCTTTATTGGAGTACAATTGCCTTACAATGGTGTGTTAATTTCTGCTGTATAACAAAGCAAATCAGCTATACATATACATACATCCCCATATCTCCTCCTTCTTGCATCTCCCTCGCATTGTCCATATCCTACTCCTCTAGGTGGACACAAAGCACCGAGCTGATCTCCATGTTCTGTGCAACTGCTTCCCACTAGCTATCTATTTTACATTTTGTAGTGTATATATGTCCATGCTATGCTCTCACTTTGTCCAAGCTTATGCTTCCCCCTCCCTGTGTCCTCAAGTCCATTCTCCATGTCTTTATTCCTGTCCTGCTCCTAGGTTCTTCAGAACCTTTTTATTTTGTAGATTCCATATATATGTGTTAGCATACGGTACTTGTTTTTCTCTTTCTGACTTATTTAACTCTGTATTACAGTCTCTATGTCCATCCACCTCACTACAAATAACTCAATTTTGTTTCTTTTTTATGGCTGAGTAATATTCCATTGTATATATGTGCCACATCTTTATCCATTTGTCTGTTGATGGACACTTAGGTCGTTTCCAAGTCATGACTATTGTAAATAGAGCTGTAATGAACATTGTGGTACATGACTCTTTTAAAAAAATTTTTTTTACATGACTCTTTTTGAATTATGGTTTTCTCAGGGTATATGCCCAGTAGTGGGATTTCTGGGTCGTATGGTAGTTCTATTTTTAGTTTTTTGAGGAACAATCATAATGTTCTCCATAGTGGCTGTACCAATTTACATTCCCACCAACAGTGCAAGAGGGTTCCCTTTCTCCACACCCTCTCCAGAATTTATTGTTTGTAGATTTTTTGTTGATGGCCATTCTCAGTGGTGTGAAATGATACCTCACTGTAGTTCTGATTTGCATTTCTCTAGTGATTAGTGATCTTGAGCATCCTTTCATGTGTTAGATGGCAATCTGTATATCTTCTGTGGAGAAATGTCTATTGAGGTCTTCTGCCTATTTTTGGATTGGGTTGTTTGCTTTTTTTTTTTTTTTTTTTTTTTTTTTTTTTTTTTTTTTTTTTTTTTTTTTTTTTTTTTTTTTTTTTTGTGGTACGTGGGCCTCTCACTGTTATGGACTCTCCCGTTGTGGAACACAGGCTCCAGACGCTCAGGCTCAGCGGCCATAGCTCACCGGCCCAGCTGCTCTGTGGCACGTGGGATCCCCCCAGACCGAGGCACGAACCCGTGTCCCCTGCATCGGCAGGTGGACCCTCAACCTCTGTGCCACCAGGGAAGCCCCTGTTTGCTGTTTTGATACTGAGCTGCATGAGCTGCCAGTATATTTTGGTCATTAATCCTTTGTCAGTTGCTTCATTTGCAAATATTTTCTCCCATTCTGAGCAGTGCCTTTTCATCTTGTTTATGGTTTCTTTGTTGTGCAAAAGCTTTTAAGTTTCATTAAGTCCCATTTGTTTATTTGTGTTTTTATTTCCATTTCTCTAGGAGATGGGTCAAATAGGATCTTGCTATGATTTATGTCATAGAGTGTTCTGCCTAGGATTTCCTCTAAGAGATCTATAGGGTCTGGTCTTACATATAGGTCTTTAATCCATATTGAGTTTATTTTTGTGTATTGTGTTATGGAGGGTTCTAATTTCATTCTTTTAAATGTAGCTGTACAGTTTTCACAGTGCTAATTATTGAAGCGGCTGTCTTTTCTCCATTTTATATTGTTGCCTCCTTTATCAAAGATAAGGTGACCATATGTGTGTGGGTTTATCTTTGGGTTTGCTATCCTGTTCCATTGATCTGTATTTCTGTCTTTGTGCCAGTACCATACTGTCTTGATTACTGTAGCTTTGTAGTATAGTCTGAAGTCAGGGAGCCTGATTCCTCCAGCTCTGTTTTTCTTTCTTAAGACTGCTTTGGCTATTCAGGGTCTTTTGAGTTTCCATACAAATTGTGAATTTATTTGTTCTAGTTTTCTGAAAAATGCCATTGGTAGTTTGATAGGGATTGCATTGAATCTGTAGATTGTTTTGGGTAGTAGAGTCGTTTTCACAATGTTGATTCTTCCAATCCAAGAACATGGTATATATCTCCATTTGTTTGTATCATCTTTAATGTCTTTCAACAGTCTTATAGTTTTCTGCATACAGGTCTTTTATCTCCTTAGGTAGGTTTATTCCTAGGTATTTTATTCTTTTTGTTGCAATGGTAAATGAGAGTGTTTCCTTAAATTCTCTTACAGATTTTTCATCATTAGTGTATAGGAAGGCAAGAGATTTCTGTTCATTAATTTTGTATCCTGCCACTTTACCAAATTCATTGATTAGCTCTAATATTCTGGTAGCATCTTTAGGATTTGCTAGGAATCGTATCCTGTCATCTGCAAACAGTGACATGTTTACGTCTTCTTTTCTGATTTAGATTCCTTTTATTTCTTTTTCTTGTCTGATTGCTGTGGCTAAACTTCCAAAACTATGCTGCATAATAGTGGTGAGAGTGGGCACCCTTGCCTTGTTCCTGACCTTAGTGGAAATTATTTCAGTTTTTTACCATCAAGAATGATGTTGGCTGTGGGTTTGTCATATATGGCCTTTATTATGTTGAGGTAAGTTCACTCTATGCCTACTTTCTGGGGTGTTTTATCATAAATTGGTGTTGAATTTTGTCAAAAGCATTTCTGCATCTATTGAGATGATCATATGGTTTTTCTCCTATAATTTGTTAATATGTTTATCACATTGATTGCTTTACATATATTGAAGAATCCTTGTATTCCTGAGGTATATCCCACTTGATCATGGTGTATGATCCTTTTAATGTGCTGTTGCATTCTGTTTCCTAGTATTTTGCTGAGGACTTTTGCATCTATGTTCATCTGTTCTTCTTCCCCTGTCCACTGTTCTTTACCTGCTCAATTCAAGACCTCTAGTCCCATTTCTTCCAAAAAGCTCTTAAAAATTATTTCAGTCTTCAGTCATTACCCTCACTCCTAATACCGACTGTTATGGGTTGAGTTGTGTCCCCCACCCCTTCCAAAAGATATGTTGAAGTCCTAGCTCTAGGAACTTGTGAATCTGATCTTATTTTGAAGTGGGGTTATTTCAGATATAATCAAGTCAAGATGAGGTCATACTGGAGTAAGGTGAGACCTAAATCTAATATGACTGGTGCCCTTATAAGAAGAGGTAAGTATGAGGACAGGCACAGAGTTACACGAGAGGAATGCCATGTGAAGAAGGAGGAAAATATTGAAGAGATGAGTCTATAAGTCAAGTAACACCAAGTATTGACAGTAACTACCAGAAGCTAGGAGAGAAACATGGAACAGATTCTACTTCAGAGTGCTCTGAAGGAACCAACCTTGATAACCTTGATTTCAGACTTTAGTCTCCAGTACTTCTAGAGAACAAGTTTCTGTTTTAAACCACCAAGTTTGTGATACTTTATTATGGCATTCTGAGAAACTAACATATTAACATATCTTTTGGCTGTATTACATGGTTTAGCACTTAACTAGCATCTATACTAGGAGCTGACCAAAAGGATATCAGCAATAGGAAAAATAGATAACATTATTGAGCACTTACTCTTTTCCAGGTACTGCAATAATCATTTTTAACACTCATTTAATTTTCATAACAACCTTATGATATAGGTACTATTATTATCCACATTTTATGGAATGAAGAAACTGAGGTTAAATAACTTACCCAAAGGCTAATGAGGGGCAAAGCTGGGACTTCAACTCACTTTAAAGCATTATTCTAAAATGCTTTTAATAATGCCTAGAAGGTAGGGAATACCTATTGGTATTTTGTTGTTGTTGTTCTTTTGTTATTTGTTTTTCTTTTCCCCTTTTTTGCTGTTAGCTTCATATTCTACCAGTTTTCAGAAACTGGTAGGTGTTCAAATCATTTTTATAATATCACTATTGAATAATTGAAAAATAAAGAAAAATAAAATAACTCAAATTCTACCACTGTCATAAAAATTATTTTTTTGTGGGAGTATTGTTTTCCAATTTAATAAAATGAAATTAATGCACTCAATCCTGTGTTTGGCATCCTGGTGATACAAAAATACAAGACATTGTCTGCTCACAGGGAGTTGTGGTGAACAGGGAGCAATGCCTACAAGAGCATAGTATACATAGGGTAAAAAGGGTGTGTGGTATATATACATAAATTCTTTAATTAAAATATGTTATTGAGATAATAATAGAAGCACATGAAGTTATAAGAAATAATACAGAAAAATCCCTTGTATCCTTTGCCCAGTTATCCCCAGTGGTAATATATCGCAAAATTGTAATATAATGTTACAACCAAGAAATTGACCTTGATACAATCCACCAATCTTTTTCAGAGTTTCCCGATTTTACTTGTACTCATTTGTATATGTATATGTGTGTGCATTATAAGTTCTCTACAATTTTATTGACTGCAGGGGTTTCTGTATCAAATGTCAAAATCCAAATACAGAATTATTCTATGTTGGATATCTAGCAAGGCTCCCTCATGCTATCTCTTTATAGCCACACCCACCACCTAGCTCTCCACCCAGACTTCCACACCTGCTTGAATCTCTAACTCCTGACAACTAATAATCCATACTTATCTACAATTTTGTTATTTCAAAAATTATATAAAAATGTAATAATATAATATGCGACTTTTTGAGATTACCATTTCTATTTTCACTCAGCATAATTTCCTAGACATTCATTTAAATTGTCACATGCATCAATAATACATTCTTTTTGGACCTTCATGATGGCAGAGGAGTAAGACATGGAGATCACCTTCCTCCCCACACATACATCAAAAATACATCTACATGTGGAACACCTTCTACAGAACACATAATGAACACTGGCAGAAGACCTCAGACTTCCCAAAAGGCAAGAAAATCCCCACGTACCTGGGTAAGGCAAAAGAAAAAAGAAAAAACAGAGACAAAAGAATAGGGATGGGACCTGAACCTCTGGGAGGGAGCTGTGAAGGAGGAAAAGTTTCCACACACTAGGAAGCCCCTTCGTGGGTGGAGACTGTGGGTGGCAGAGGAGGGAAGCTTCAGAACCATGGAGGAGAGTGCAACAACAGGGGTGTAGAGGGCAAAGCAGAGAGATTTCCACACAGAGGTTCAGTGCTGACCAGCACTCACCAAACTGAGACACTTCTCTGCTGACCCGCTAGGGCGGGTGGGATCTGGGAGATGAGGTTCAGGCTTCAGAGGTCAGACCTCAGGGAGAGGACTGGGGTTGGCTATATGAAGACAACCTAAAGAAGGCTAGTGTGCCACAGCTAGCTGGGAGGGAGTCTGGGAAAAACTCTGGATCTGCCAGAGACACAAGAGAACATTTTTCGGGGTGGGCAAAGAGAGGGGATTCCTGCTGTGTGTGCACACAGATGGCAGAACACTGCCTAAGCAAGCTCCAGAGATGGTCATGAGCCATGGCTATCAGCTCGGACCCCAGAGACGGGCATGAAATGCTAATGCTGCCACTGCTGCCACCAAGAATCCTGTGTGCAAGCACAGGTCACTATCCACACCTCCCCTCCAGGGAGCCTGTGCAGCCCACCACTGCCAGGGTCCAGTGATCCAGGGACATCTTCCCTGGGAGAACACACGGCATGCCTCAGGCTGTTGCAATGTCACGCTGGCCTCTGCCACTGCAGGGTAATCCTGCATTCCAATTATGACTACCGTACCCCTCCCTCTCTCCTGCCTGATTGAACAAGAGAGCCCTAATCAGCTGCTGCTTTTACCTCTCCTATCTGGACAGGGAAAAATGACTTGAGGGTGACCTACATGCAGGGGCAGGGCCAAAACCAAAGCTGAAACACAGGAGCTATATGAAAGAAGAAGGGAAAGGGAAATTTCTCTGTGCAGCCTCAGGAGCATCAGATTAAATACCCATAATCAACTTGATAAACCACACATCTGTGGAATAAATGAATAGACAAAGAAAGTTCCCAAAATTGAGACAGTGGACATTGGGAGCAACTAGAGACTTGGGGATTGATTTCTGCATCTGATTTGTTTTCGGTTTTAGGTTTATCTTAGTTTAGTTTTTAGTGCTTGTTATCATTGGTGGATTTGTTTATTGGTTTGGTTGCTCTCTTCCTTTATTTAAATATTTATTTATTATTTAAAAAAATAATTTTTTCTTTCCTTTTTTTCTCTTTCTGTGAGCGTGTATGTGTATGTTTCTTTGTGTGATTTTGTCTGTTTAGGTTTGCTTTTACCATTTGTCCTAGGGTTCTGTCTGCTTTTTTGTTTGTTTGTACTTTTTTATTTTTCTTTTCATGAGTGTGTGTGTGTATGTTTCTTTGTGTGAGTTTGTCGGTTTAGTTTTACTTTTACCATTTGCTTTGAGGTTCTAACTCTTCATTTTTATTTTCCTTTCTTCTTTTTCTTCTGAGCTGTGTGGCTGGAAGGGACTTGGTGCTCTGTCCAGGTGTCAGGTCCTGAGCCTCCAAGGTGGGAGAGCCTAGTCCAGGCCATTGGACGACCAGAGAATTCTGGGCCACAAGTAATAACAATTGGTGAGAGGTCTCCCAGAGAATTCTGTCTCAATATTAAGACCCAGCTCCACCCAACGGCCAGCAAGCTCCAGTGCTGGAGGTCCCATACCAATCAACCTGCGAGACAGGAACACAACTCCACCCATTATCAGATAGGCAGCCTAAAGTCATACTAAGTTCACAGACACCCCAAAACATACCACCAGAAGAGGTCCTGTCGCCAGAAAGACAACATCCAGCCTCATCCACTAGAACACAGTCACCAGTCTCCTCCACCAGGAAGCCTACACAAGCCACTGAACCAACCTCACCCACTGCAGGCAGACACCAAAAATAAAGGGAACTACGAATATGCAGGTGGCAAAAAATAGACCCCAAACATAGTAAGTTAAACAAAATGAGAAGACAGAGAAATATGCAGCAGATGAAGGAGCAAGGTAAAAACACACCAAACCAAATGAAGGAAGAGGAAATAGGCAGTCTACCTAAAAAAGAATTCAAAGTAATGATAGTAAAGATGATCCAAATCTCGTAAATAGAATGGAGAAAATACAAGAAACGTTTAACAAGGATGAAAAAAAATAAAAAGCAAACAAACAATGATGAGCAGCACAATAAAAGAAATTAAAAATACTCTAGAAGGAATCAGTAGCAGAATAACTGAGGCAGACGAACAGATAAGTGGCCCAGAAGATAAAATATTGGAAATAACTGCTGCAGAGCAGAATAAAGGAAAAAGAATGAAAAGAATTGAGGACAGTCCCAGACACCTCTGGAACAGCATTAAATGTAGCAACATTCAAATTATAGTGGTCCCAGAAGAAGAAAAGAAAAAGAAGCGTCTGAGAAAACATTTGAAGAGATTAGAGTCATAAACTTCACTAACATGGGAAAGGAAATAGTCAAGTTCAGGAAGCACAGAGAGTCCCATACAAGATAAATCCAAGGAGAAACGCGCTAAGACATATATTAATCAAGCTATCATATGTTAAATATAAAGAAAAAATATTAAAAGCAGAAAGGGAAAAGCAGCAATTACCATACAAGGGAATCACCATAAGGTTAACAGCTGATATTTCAGCAGAAACTCTGAAAGCCAGAAAGGAGTTTCAGGACATATTTAAAGGGATGAATGGGAAAAGCCTATAACCAAGATTACTCTACGCAGCAAGGATTTCATTCAGATTCAATGGAGAAATAAAAACTTTAAAGACAAGCAAAAGTTAGGAGAATTCAGCACCACAAAAGAAGCTTTACAACAAATGCTAAAGGAAATACTCTAGGTGGGAAAAACAAGAGAAGGAAAATACCTACAAAAACAAACCCAATTAAGAAAATGGAAATAGGAACATACATATCGATAATTACCCTACATGTAAATGGATTAAATGTTCCAACCAAAATACACAGACTGGCTGAATGGATTAAAAAAACAAGACCCATATATATGCTGTGTACAAGACACCCACTACAGACTTAGGTACACATACAGTCTGAAAGTGAGGGGATGGGAAAAGATATTCCATGAATATGGAAATCAAAAGAAAGCTGGAGTAGCAATACTCACATTAGACAAAATAGAGTTTACAATAAAGACTATTACAAGAGACAAAGGACACTACATAATAATTACAAGATCAATCCAAGAAGAGATATAACAATGGTAAATATTTATATACCCAAAAAAGGAACACCACAATACATAAGGGGAATGCTAACAGCCATTTAAGGGGAAATCGACAGTAACACAATCATAGAAGGGGACTTTAAAACCCCACTTTCACCAATGGACAGATCATCCAAAATGAAAATAAATAAGGAAACACAAGCTTCAAATGACACATTAGACAAGATGGACTTAATTAATATCTATAGGACATTCCATCCTATAGTAATAAACAGAATATATTACCTTCTCAAATGCACATGGAATATTCTCCAGGACAGATCATATCTTGGGTCACAAATCAAGCCTTGGTAATTTTAAGAAAATTGAAATCACATCAAGTATCTTTTCTGACCACATTGTTATGAGACTAGATATCAGTTAAAAAAGAAAAGCTGTAAAAAATACAATCACATTGATACTAAATAGTACACCACTAAATAACCAAGAGATCACTGAAGAAATCAAAGAGGAAATCAAAAAATACCTAGAAACAAATGACAATGAAAACAAAATGATACAAAACCTATGGGATACAGCAAAAGCAGTTCTAAGAGGGAAGTTTATAGCAATACAATCCTACGTCAAGAAACAAGAAAAATCTTAAATGAACAAGCTAATTATATACCTATAGCAATTAGAGAAAGAAAAGCAAAAAAAACGCAGAGTTGGCAGAAGGAAACAAATCATAAAGATCAAATCAGAAATAAATTAAAAAGAATTGAAGAAAACAATAGCAAAGATCAATAACACTAAAAGCAGTTTCTTTGAGAAGATAAACAAAATTGATAATCCATTAGCCAGACACATCAAGAAAAAAAGGGTGAATACTCAAATCAACAGATTTTGAAATGAAAAAGGAAAAGTAACAACTGAAACGGCAGAAATGCAAAGGATCATGAGTGACTACTCCAAGCAATTATATTCGAATAAAATGGACAATGCGGAAGAAATGGACAAATTCTTAAAAGGCACAACCTTCTGAGACTGAACCAGGAAGAAATAGAACATATAAACAGACCAATCACAAGCACTGAAATTGGAACTGTGATTAAAAATCTTCCAACAAACAAAAGCACAGTACCAGAGGGTTTCACAGGCAAATTCTATCAAGCATTTACAGAAAAGCTAACACCTATCCTTCTCAAACTCTTCCCAAATAGAACAGAGGGAGGAACCCTCCCAAACTCATTCTATGAGGTCACCATCACCCTGATACCAAAGCCAGGCAAAGAGGTCACAAAGAAAGAAAACTACAGGCCAATATCACTGATGAACATAGATGCAAAAGTCCTCAACAAAATACTAGTAAACAGAATCCAACAGCACATTAAAAGGATCATACACCATGGTCAAGTAGGGTTAATCTTAGCAATGCAAGGATTTGTCAATATACGCAAATCAATCAATGTGATAAACTGTATTAACAAATTGAAGGAGAAAAACCATATGATCATCTCAATAGATGCAGAAAAAGATTTCGACAAAATTCAACACCGATTTATGATAAAAACCCTCCAATAATTAGACATAGAGGGAATTGCCTCAACATAATAAAGACTATATATGACACGCCCACAGTCACCATCATTCTCAAAGGTGAAAAAATGAAACCATATGCTCTAAGATCAGGAACAAGACAAGTTTGCCGAATCTCACCACTATTATTCAACACAGTTTTGGAAGTCTTACCCATGGCCAACAGAGAAGAAAAAGAAAAAAAAAATATCCAGATCAGCAAAGTAGAAGTAAAACTGTCACTTTTTGCAGATGACATGATACTATACATAGAGAATCTTAAAGGTGCTACCAGAAAACTACTAGAGCTAATCAATGAATTTGGTAAAGTAGCAGGAGAAAAAATTAATACACAGAAATCTCTTTCATTCCTATACACTAGTGAAAAAAAATCTGAAAGAGAAATTAAGGAAACACATTTACCATTCGAACAAAAAGAATAAAATACCTGGGAATAAACCTAAGGAGAAAACGACCTGTATGCAGAAAACTATAAGACACTCATGAAAGACATTAAAGATGATACAAACACATGGAGAGATATACCATGTTCTTGTATTGGAAGAATCAACATTGTGAAAATGACTATACTACCCAAAACAATATACAGATTCAATGGAATACCTATCAAAAATTCCAATGACATTTTCCACAAAACTGGAAAAATAATTTCACAATTTGTATGGAAACATCAAAGACCCTATATGTCCAAAGAATCATGAGAAAGAAAAATGGAGCTGGAGGAATTAGGCTCCCAGTATTCAGACTATACTACAAATCTACAGTAATCAAGATAGTATGGTACAGGCACAAAAGCAGAAATATAGATCAGTGGAACAGGATAGAAAGCCCAGAGATAAACCCACTCACATATGGTCACCTTATCTTTAATAAAGGAGGCATGAATATACAAAGGAGAAAAGACAGCCTCTTCAATAAGTGGTACTGGTAAAACTGGACAGCTACATGTAAAAGAATGAAATTAGAACACTTCCCAACACCATACACAAAAATAAACTAAAAATGGATTAATGACATAAATGTAAGACTGGACATTATAAAACTCTTAGAGGAAAACACAGGAAGAACACTCTTTGACATAAATCACAGCAAAATCCATTTTGACCCACCTGCTTGAGAAAAGGAAATAATAACAAAAAAACCAAATGTTACCTAATGAAACTTAAGAGCTTTTGCACAGCAAAGGAAACCATAAACAACATGAAAAGACAACACTCAGAATGGGAGAAAATACTTACAAATGAAGCAACTGAGAAAGGATTTTTTTTAACCTCTTTATTGGAGTATAATTCTTTACAATGGTGTGTTAGTTTCTGCTTTATAACAAAGTGAATCAGTTATACATATACATATGTTCCCATTTCTCTTCCCTCTTGTGTCTCCCTCCCTCCAATCCTCGCTATCCCACCCCTCTAGGTGGTCACAAAGCACTGAGCTGATCTCCCTGTGCTATGCGGCTGCTTCCCACTAGCTATCTATTTTACGTTTGGTAGTGTATATATGTCCATGCCACTCTCTCACTTTGTCACAGCTTACCCTTCCTCCTCCCCATATCCTCAAGTTCATGCTCTAGTAGGTCTGTGTCTTTATTCCCGTCTTACCCCTAGGTTTTTCATGACCTTTTTAAAAATTTTTTTTATTTTTTTCTTAGATTCCATATATATCTGTTAGCATGTGGTATTTGTTTTTCTCTTTCTGACTTA
>RJWK010007303.1:0-50213 GCA_004363435.1 Platanista minor
TCCCATTATGGTTTAATCACAGAATATTGAATATAGTTCCCTGTGCTATACAGTAGGACCTTTTTGTTTATCTATTTTATATATAGTAGTTTGTATCTGCTAATCCCAAACTCCTAATTTATCCCTCCCCCACCCACTTTCCCCTCTGGTAACCATAAATTTGTTTTCTATGTCTGTGAGTCTGTTTCTGTTTCGTAAATAAGTTCATTTTGTACCATATTTTAGATTCCACGTACAATATCATATGGTATTTGTCTTTTTATTTTATTTTATTTTTTGGCCACACTGCATGGTATGTGGGATCTTATTTCCCCAACCAGGGATTGAACCCACGCCCCCTGCATTGGAAGCACAAAGTCTTAACCACTGGACCACTGGGTAAGCCCATGTCTTTCTCTTTCTGACTTACTTCACTTAGTACGTAATCTCTAAGTGCATCCATGTTGCTGCAAATGGCATTATTTCATTCTTTTTTATGGCTGAGTAATATTCCATGGTGTGTGTGTGTGAATATATATATACACATATATAAAACACATCTTCTTTATACATTCATCTGTTGATAGACATTTAGGTTGCTTCTATGTCTTGGCTATTGTAAGTAGTGCTGCTATGAACATTGGTGTATATATATCTTTCAAATTATAGTTTTCTCTGGATATATGCTCAGGAGTGGGTTTGCTGGATCATACGGCAACTCTACTTTTAGTTTTTAAAGGAACCTTCATACTGTTTTCCATAGTGGCTGCACCAATTTACATTCCCTGTAGGAGAGTCCCCTTTTCTCCATACCCTCTCCAGCATGTGTTATTTATAGACTTTTTAATCATGGCCATTCTGACTGGTGTGAGTTGATATCTTGTTGTAGTTTTGATTTATAACAACACTAGTTGTAATAACCCTAAACTGGAAACTGCCTGAATGCTCATCAACGATAGAATAGATAAATAAATTATGGTATACTATTTAGCAAAGAGAATGAACAAAGTACAACAACATGCAAAATGTAGAATAATCTCATAAATATAAATTTTGAGTAATAGAAGTCAGACCAAAAAGAAAACGTAGTCTATGATTTCATTTACAGAAATTTTAAAAACTAATTTATAAAGTTGCAGGTTAAAATAGGGTGTGTTAGGGCTTCCCTGGTGGCGCAGTGGTTGAGAGTCCGCCTGCCGATGCAGGGGACACGGGTTCGTGCCCCGGTCCGGGAAGATCCCACGTGCCGCGGAGTGTAAGGGCCCGTGAGCCATGGCCGCTGGGCCTGCGCGTCCGGAGCCTGTGCTCCGCAAGGGGAGAGGCCACAACAGTGAGAGGCCCGCGTATCACAAAAATAAATAAATAAATAAAATAGGGTGTGTTAGTAGGGTAGACACCTGTGGTGTTGGTGATGCTCTGTTTCTTTATCGGGGTGCTTCTCACATGGGTGTGTGCTCTTTTCAAAAATTCATCAAGTTATATAGTTACAACTTGTGCACTTTTCTGTGTATATTATATTTCAATCAAAGTTAAAAAAATCAGGTCAAGTCCCTGAGAGTAGCATGGCTAAACTAAAAAAATAAATTTTTTTATTTTCTTTTTCCAATTTATAAATGCTCAAGAGAATTTAGTGTGTAAAATATTAAGGATTGGAAGCAATGGCATCTTTCAATTCTTGTGCAGAGAAGTGGACACAAAATTTCCCCTTCATGGCTCTGTCATTAAGCATCTCAATCTTAACCCCCTGGATCCTTGCTCTCATAATCCACTGCATTTTAATACACTGAAACAATGTCTGGGCTGAAATTTGCCAAACTGGGTGGTGGTTCAACAATGTATCTACCCAGGGGGCCTATCAGAATACCTAACCAATTAGAACTGAATATCAGAGCTACTAATCCTGAGACAGATTCATTTCTTACTGAAATTCTCTTGATGAAGAGTGATCTCCCATGAGTTACATACTGGACCCCTGAGACCTGACAGTAAACACCAGCATATGGCAATCCTGTGAACCCTGCTCCTGGCCCAGAGCAATCTGTTTTAACCTACACAATGGTGTTTAGGTTGCATGACTGCAGGAAGAAGTAGGCACAATTAGACATCTCTATGTAGCCTCCCACCTCAAAGGAAAGCACAGTATTAGAAAGAGGGACTAGAACTGGGCAGGAAGAAGAGAATTATTTTATCTTCAGACTTCTTGACCAATAGAAAAATTTGCATTGACCTGATAAATCAGTTAACTTGTTCAAATGACACCGTTTTTTGGAGCTGATGTAAATGATCTGTCTTTTGCAGTCCATGTTAACCTTACCATTCAGATATTTAAAGAAATTCACCAACTGGTGTGGAAAAAAGGTTTGAGGATTTAATAGTCCTTACTCTCAGCTACTGAATTCTGTCTTCTTTGGCACTGAGAAAACAGAAGCAATCAAAAAACATCTACAATTCCCTCTACTACATGGACGATTTATCAGCATCTCTACTGATGGACTACAGTTTTCCTCCTCTTATTGATTAAAAGCCCTTGCTCCTGTCTGAGCACAGCCCCTCTATTTGTGAATAAGAGAGAGTCAACAATTTTCTTTTTCTTTGTAAAGGACCAGAGAGTAAATATTTTGGGCTTTGTACTCCACATGGTCTATGTCTTAACTACTCAACTATGTCTAGTGAAAGCAGCCATAGACAAGTTGTAAACAAATAGGCATTGTTATGTTCCAATAAAACTTTATTTTTAAAAACAAGTGGTAGCAATTCTCTGACTCGCTTACTTTGTTTTCCCTCCACAGGATCATTCCCACAAGCATACGTGTATTTTGTGGTTTCGCCCATCTTAAAAACTATCTCTTGGCCTCACTTCCCCCTTCCAGCAGCTTTCTCATTTTTCCCCTGCCCTTTACATCAAAACTTCTCACAAGAGCAATCTCTTTTGGTTTCTTAATTTGCCTCCACTGATATTCCCCACAGCCCTCTCCAATAGACTTTGACCCTGCTACTCCACTGTAGTTGCTCTAATCAAGGTCACCAATAATGACCTGTATATCCTTAAATCCACCAGTCAATTCTTGGCCTTCATCTTACTTGACCTATGAGTAGCATTTGATCCTGTTGGTCACTCTCTTCTTCTTGAAACACTTTGCTTACCTGGCTTCCAAACACACATACTGGCCTCTTTGCCACCTCACTGGCTCCTCCTTCTCAGCCTACTTTTTCTGATTCTTTCTTATCTCCTCAATCTCTTCATGGTGGAGTATCAGTGACTAAGATCTTGGACATCTTCTCTATCTACAGTCACATCCTGGCTGAGCTCATCCTGCCTCATTAAATACTGTCTATAACCTGATGACTTCCAAACTGTTAAATTATATTTGGCATTGAACCCCAGGTTCATATATCTAACTGCCTACTCAACATGTTTCTTTGGGTATCTAATAATAATCTCAAATTGAACATAATCAAAGCTGAAGACTTGTTGTATACCACCAAATGTGTTCTACTTTAAACTTTCCTTATGAAGTAAGTGGCATTTCCTTCCTTCCTGTCTCTTGGACCAGAACTCTAACATCATCCTTGATTCTTCTCTTTCTCTCACATGCAACATACAATTACAATTGTTTATGCTCTGGATTCGTCATTTAAGTGATGTAGATATAGATATTCAGACCCCTTCTTATCTCCTACATAGCTCCCGCTTGGTCCAAGATACTAATAACACACTTAAAATATTTCTACAGTTTTTTACCTGATCTCCCTGCTTCCATTATTGCCTCTGCCCTTGCGGTCCATTATTGACTAAAGAGTTAAGTCAGACCAAGTCCACCATCTGCTCAAAACCCTCCAATGGCTTCCATCTCCCTCAAAATAAAAGCCAAAGTACTTCCAAAGCCTACATCACAATACAAGAAATTGACTTCTGTTGCCTTTGCTAGTTTCCTTTGCTGGTATCTCAACCTTTGCCAGGATTCACGTGGCTGTGCATGGAGGACTGTTGGGAATTAGCAGTGGGAGAGTAAAGGGAAGGATGATGGTATTCACCTCCCCCCTGCAGCTCTGGGGAGGGTTCAGGGCATCCTGGAGAGGGGGACTGAAGTCCAGGAGTTCCAGGGGTAGCAAATGTGGATGTGTTCATTGGTCCTCAGGGCAGCAGGAGATGCAGGGAGAAGTGTGAGACTCAGAGGGCAAATGTGAAAAAAAACACCCATTTTCCAGGTATATTAAAGGGAGGTATCCCTCGAGGGATCAGGGAAAGTCCATCTTTAGGACTCAGAGAGTTGGCAAATCATGCTGCATAACAAGAAGGGTGACTTTTACTTAATTGCAAAAGATACCACTCTTTTAGTCCAACTACAGAGGGAAAAATTGAAAGACAGTTTTCTCCCAATCCACCTTTGAAAGGAGTCACTTGTCTTAAAGAATAAATAAAAAATTCAATCTCAAGTGATTTATATAAGAAAGAAAGCATGCAAATCTGGAATAATATATTTAGGAAAGCTGAAGTCCTGGTTCTGATAAGAAAAATTTTAATCGACTCAAGAGATTTCTCAGGAATCTATGATATTGTTGCAATTGAGCAACTTTCTTCAGATTTTTGCCTTCTCTGAGCACTCCATGAAGAAATAATCCCCTTCCCCCATCCTCATACCCTTTCCTCCTGCTATATCCTTCCACACAGACCTCCATCTGACCCACAGTAAGTGTACTTCATCATCGTGATTTATCTATCTATTTCCTCCAGAATGCTGTGTCCCTGACACTGGAACACAGAAGGCACCTGACAAATGTGTGTTGAATGAATGAATGAGCCAGAATCACTTGGTAAACAATTTTTTCTGAAGACATTTGACTTTCAAAGAAGCTCAGGTTCCTGTCGGGTGTTCTACATAATGAGGGAAACTGTTTCCTTTGGTGCTGGCACTATGCAGGGTACTAGGTATGTTGGCTCCGGAGACTAAACAGAAGGTGCGATGTTATGAGACAGTGCTGACAATTAGAAGGGTAGAAATTAAGTTTTCAGAGTACATGGTGTTTGAAAATTTCAACCTTCTGGCTGAGCAATTTCAATGGAGGAAAAATATCCTATAGAATATCACAGTCTGGCTAAGAGAAAATGGGTTGGGATAAGATGCTTAGGTGAAATGGAATGTGGTTTCATCTATATTTTCTTTTGCAAAGAAATTATATCAAATGCCTTACTTCTAATGTAAAATATCCATTATTCCAAGCCAATGCCATTACCTGCAAGTGTTTGAATTACACTTCTACTTGGCAGCAGAATGATTTTTAGATGGAATTTTAACACATGCTAAATATGACAAAAACTCAAAGTCTTTCATAGGAATCAGGACAATATCATACGGATTCAGATGGAGGTGACAAGCTTCAGAAGTTTCAATCCACATACCTTGGCCACTTCTTCTTGGAAAGCCACGAGGTTCAAATGGGAGATGTTAACTAAGTCAGGCCCATACACCACTGTTATCATGCGATGTTCCAGGCGCCCGATGTTCCCCACATCCAGAAGTTCACGTAATTTGGGGTCCTGGATAATAATAAATGTTGAAATATTTAGTCTTAGCTAGAGATTTTAGAGCATAATATCAAAAGAATTAGAGTTAGAATGCCTTAAAAACAAAGTTGCCTTTTATTTTTTTTTAATTTTTAAATTTTTATTGAAGTATAGTTGATTGACAATCTTGTGTTAGTTTCAGGTGTACAGCAAAGTGATTTGGAGATATATATGTATATATATTCTTTTTCAGATTATTTTCCCTCATAGGTTATTACAAAAACTGAGTAGAGTTCCCCATGCTATGCAGTAGGTCCTTGTTTGTCGTCTATTTTATATATAGTGGTGTGTATATGTTAATCCCAAACTCCTAAATTATCCCTCCCCCCTCCTTTCCTCTTTGGTAACCATAAGTTTGTTCTCTACATCTGTGGATCAATTTCTGTTTTGTAAATAAGTTCATTTGCATCACATTTTTAGATTCCATATATAAGCAATATCATATGATATTTGTCTTTCTCTGTCTGGCTTACTTCACTTAGTCTGATAATCTCTAGGTAAAGTTGCCTTTTATTCTTAGATTTATGATCCTCAGATCTTCATGGTATTTTTCTTAATATTATATTAACTTATGTATTTGGTTGTGCTGGGTCTTAGTTGCAGCAGGTGGGCTCCTTAGCTGTGGCATGCATGTAGGATATAGTTCTCCGACTAGGGATAGAACTTGGGCCCCCTGCAATTGGGAGCATGGTGTCTTAACCACTGAGCCACCAGGGAAGTCCCAATCCTCATGGTATTATGCTAAGTGAAGTAAGTCAGAAAGAGGAGGACAAATACTGCATGATATCACTAATATGTGAATTAAAAAAAGCTGAACTCATAGTAACAGAGATTAGAGTAGTGGTTACCTGGGACTGGAGGGTCGGAAAAATGGGGAGATGTTGGTCAAAGGGCATAAATTTACAGATATAAGATAAGTTCTGGGGATCTAATGTATAGCATGGTGATTATAGTTAATAATATTGTATTATATATTGGAAAAATGCTAGGGGAGTAGCTCTTAAATGTTCTCACCACAAAAAAGAAATGATAATTATGTGAGGTGATGGAGGCATTAGCTAACAATCTGGTGGTAATCATTTTGCAATATATAAATGTAGCAAATCAGCATGCTGTGCACCTAAAGTTACACAATATTGTGTGTTAATTATATCTCAATAAAGCTGGAAAAAAGACTTATGGTCCTAAGTCAAGAGCTCTTTCTGTCATACTGTCATTCAGTAACACATTTTTATGTGTCACAATTCTCCCTTTATTTCCTCCAATCATCCCATGAATCACATATTGAAATGCAAAATCTCATCCCTCTCCTCAATTCATGAACACATTGAAATGAAGAGGGTGGTTTGGCAGAATCAAAACACAACAACGGGGCTTCCCTGGTGGCGCAGTGGTTGAGAGTCCACCTGCCGATGCAGGGGACACGGGTTCGTGCCCGGGTCCGGGAAGATCCCACATGCCGCTGAGCGGCTGGGCCCGTGAGCCATGGCTGCTGAGCCTGCGCGTCCGGAGCCTGTGCTCCGCAACGGGAGAGGCCACAACAGTGAGAGGCCCGCGTACAGCAAAAAAAACAAAAACAAAAAAACCCCACAACAATGCCACCTAGGGCTGGGGCAGAAACCTAGCTGAGGGTCACAGCACGGACTTTCTCCACACTGAACACTGACAGAGAGGACTGTTAAAGTGAGACACATGGCGGTGCCTGCCCTGAATATGTTATTTCAGTTCTGTCCTCAAAAAGTACTGGGATTTGGACATAGAGAAATTCTGCAGTCTTTTCAGAGCAAGTTGCCTTCTTTGGGACATCATAAGTATGGATCCCTTGGACATCTAGTCCTGCTAGGCAAAGGAAGTTTCCAAACTTTCTGAATTCAAAATGAAATCTACATAGTGCTCCCTCATTTTGGCTGAATTTATTTTCCTTTCATACAGGCCTTGAAGAAGATAAGAGCTTCATGCAGAAAATTAGTATCAAATCAATTACTTAGCAAATTTTCAGCCAGCTTCTGAGCAAGGAATAAACTTACATTCTTATTTATTTAGCTAAATGCTGGGCCAACAGGGCTTAATGACTTAGGCTGGTTATTCTGATCTCCCTTCTGAGGTTTTTATATACAGCACCTTATAAAGAAAAAGCAAACTTGAAAAAACCAAGAAAGAAGAAACAAAACCTTTCCAGCTGAGTTATTTGATTTGGTGACATTAATTCTCTCTTTAGTTAATAAAACTTTCTCCTCTGTTTGGCTGAATGAAGAGGAACATTTACAGGTAAGTTATGATGAGAGGAAATCCCACTTCAAAGCTGTGCCCAATATAATCAAAACTTCAACTTGACTAACAAGCTGAGAATTTATCAAGAACATCAGGCCTCCTTGAAAGATCAAATGCTATCACAAAAGTATCAATTTGCATGACCTAGAAAAGGAGAGGAACACAGTAAAAACAATATTAAATAAACAATCATAACAAAAAGGGAAATGTTTCACATTTTACCATTAATGAAAGATTAAAGGAGAATGTTCCGAAAGAATGGACTTTTTGTGAAGGCTAATTAAAGAATGATACCAGCTGTTCTGTGAAACAATTAACTGCATCTCAGGTTTTGATCACCATTGAGGCAAGTTTCAAAGAGAAAATACATTTGATCAGTACTTAAAATTTTTTTGTGTGTACTAGAGAAAAATAAACTTCAGAAACCACCTGAAACTTGTAATTATAAATCCCTAGTGTTAAATCAGTGATTACAAAGTCCATCAATATCTTTGGTTCTACAACATTTAATGGGAATTGAATGTGCTCTATACTTCGTATCCTTTCTTTCCTTCCATTGACCGCCATGTGACTCACCCTCTGGCTCTTTTCTTTTTCAAGTATTTTCTCTTCCTTCTATACTACTTTGCTGCCTAATTCACATATCCATTAAAAATACTTTTGCCCACTTATTAATAGTTGATGGATTAAAGAGTGTCACCTCTCAGAACTTCAGGAACTAGGTGTAGGGCTCAGGGATTCATTTGAATTTTCCTTGAGAAATAGGAACCCTGGGCAAGTACAGAGGACGGAGGGAAGGTGCCAGAATAAAAGATAATTCTGGAAGAGGGATTCTGAGATTCACACTGTCCCTAACAATACTGTTAGGTACAGTCAACAGGAAGTTTTGAGAAAAATGACCAACTCTTTGTGGCAGCTCTGTTAAGTTTTCCCACTAATGGTTTAATGGTTTTATATATATATATATATATATATATATATATATATGTATGGGATTGGGAAGATAATGCAGGCTGGCAAAATGATGATGATGATTGAATCTGAGGGGTAGAGGGTTCATTGTTATATATCTGTCTACATCTGAGATAGTTAACATTTATATATCAATAATAAATTTTTAAAAAGTATTGAGCATGAACTGGAGGAGCAAGAAATTTTAGAAATAAAATTTAGAGGGCCTCCCTGGTGGCGCAGTGGTTGCGAGTCTGCCTGCCGATGCAGGGGACACGGGTTCGTGCCCTGGTCCGGGAGGATCCCACATGCTGCGGAGCAGCTAGGCCCGTGAGCCATAGCCACTGAGCCTGTGCGTCCGGAGCCTGTGCTCCGCAACGGAAAGGCCACAACAGTGAGAGTCCCACGTACCGCAAAAAAAAAAAAAAATTTAGAAATTCAAGAGAAACCACAATATTTTAAAGTTATGTAGTTCTGAAAACAAGCTGAGAAACCATTTAAATATATATAACAAGCAACTTTCTTACTAATACCTTTTCTTGGTGATGGATCATACTAATTTTTAAACTATATATTACTTTCTTTTCCATCATTAATCATTTTATTTCTCTTTAAAATTGTACCTTTTCTTCATCTATTTCATTTTTATCAACACCAAACATGGTTATGTTAGAAATCTCTCTTAAGACATGACTACTTTTCTTTTTACCTGTACTGTTTTCTATTTTGAGCACAACATCCCAAGCTGATGTGGTGGCTTCAAATCTCATTCCTCATTACTGAGCAGATTGTCATGTGAAGGGTAGACTTGGAAAAGATATCTGTCCTTTCAAGTACCAAAAGTTGCCCTCAGTTGTTTTCAGCAAAGGAGACCCTCAGAGAATAGGCAAAAGGGGGAAATTGTCTAGAAGAATAAACAGCAAAGGCACCCAGTGTTTGGAGAAACTTGTAAGTGGAAGGATTTAAAGTAAACATGTCTAGGGAGTTCCCTGGCAGTCCAGTGGTTAGGACTCGGTGCTTTCACTGCCCGGGTTCAATCTCTAGTTGGGAACTAAGATCCCGCAAGCCACGTGGGATGGCCAAAACAAAAACAAAAACACAAACAAACAAAAAATAAAGTAAATATGTCTAAAAAATGGTTGTCTCTCGGGGATTGTTTCTCAGGTCTGGGGATATGAGTGGCTGCATTTCAAAAACAAACAAAATCAAAATATGTTGTAACAATAACAAAAACCTATAGACAGTTTGCATAAAAACCACCCTCTTCCCAAAATCTATTCTACTAAAGAATCTTATTTCTGTTTCTCATTGATTGAACCTCCTGACCAGTTTTCAGGAAAGGATATACCTACGTAGGTTACTACCAAGTTCAAACATATTTCTTGGTCCCTGCAATGATATAAATTCTTTGAAAATTTTACAGAGAAAACAAGCTATCCCCACAACTCTATAAAAATGTCCAATTCCTCTGTTGCAGAACACTAAAGAATATAGCTCGGAAAAAAAAAAAGAGGTGAGGTGAACTTGAAATTTCATAGTTTCACTAAGCTGGCACTCAGGCCTGCTTTCCCCAGAGAATATCCTACATGTGTCTCCACCATTGGAATTAGCCAGACCAACTAAGAATACTGGCAGCTATAATTTAAGTGTAATTTTAATGTTAAATGCAGGATCATCTCTATTCATTCCCGTAACAGTTACAAAATAGAGACTGTCTGACTAAATAAGTTCATTTTCTCTTAATCATTGGGATTCGTGATTAAATTACTTCAGTTCTGCTGCAAAGAAAGTGAAGTTTCTCAGATTAATGATTCCCATTTCCAGGTAATAGGCAACTGAAGAAAGTCAAGACACATCTACACCTGAGACACAGGTATGCATTACTATAATTATAACATACTATTCAACAAAATAGAAATTAATAAAAAGAATAATTACATGCTAAAAGATGCTTTTTAAAAGAGTCAAATCCCAGTTTCAACCTTCATTCCTTAATATATATGACTTTCATATATAAGAAAAGCTATTTTATTTGTATATCAGATATATGCAAAATAAAAAAAATCTTTCAAGACCTTAGATTTCATCTTGATACCAAAAACATTCTTGGTGCAGAAAATATACCTCACTCATTTTTCATCCCCATAAAATATATCTTTACTGGATGTTTGGCTTATTGAACAATTTGCATATTAGGTTAATTTTATTCCCAGCACTTAATACAATATTTTTGATCTGAATTAAAATTATAGAGATGTAACTTTAATCCATCATTCAGATAAAGAACAGGTATATAAAAGTCTTTCTATTAACACTCAGTACAACAGCCAGAAATGAAAGAGATAGATTCCTTGTTTTATGCTTTATTTAAATCTGTTGTGAAGGAAAGATATAAACTTATGTCAAGGGTGGTTTTCCATCAAGGTTTTGAATTTAACATTTGCCTTTTGGAAAATACAAACTAGATAAACAAACCCCTTGGAATCAATACTTATTCTCACACCTCTCATTGCGGAAGTTTTGCTCTTTTTTATGAACGTCATGAGGAATACTATTCTCTTCTTCAGGATATACCAGTAGTTTAGGCAGCTCACACAGCCAGCAAGCCTTTTTAGATAAAACAGTTTCCACTTGCATGGATTTTTAACTCTGAAATGCAGTGCCATGAACATTCTCCTACACAGAGGGGAAGACTTGGAGGGCGTCGTTTATCCATTTTTTCCTGTAAGTGAGGACGGGGGTGGTTTGAATATTTTTCAGCTATTTCTTCAGATGGAGGGAATAACAAAGTGAGGACAGACTGACTACGACAAAGAAAAGTGACTACGGGCAAATACTAGAAAGAAAAAGAGCAGTACAGTCCTTCATATCTCACAGAGGCATTATCATAACAAGATTATTTATACTTGTTTGGATAGAGTGGTGGTGATGAAGTTGTATAAACAGTCTTCACTGCACTCATGGGAGGCCTCCATGTACATGTAAAAAAATCTATTGGAGAAGAAAAAATTTAGTTGGCCTGGCTATGCATCTCCATCCAAAATAAAGTGTCCTGAAGATGCCAGACATGAGTTTATTGAGCTAAAAGCTAACAGACTGTTCAAATCTAAAAGAAAAATAATAGTTTAGAAGAAATGTAAATGCAATCACCCTGAAAAATATTCCCCTTGATCATAGGCATATCCATGCAGCTAAAATTTTGTTTATCCTTGGGAATGGCTACAGAGGAGAGAGATATAAATTCAAGGAAAATCTCCAACTAGCATTCTAGTGATTAACGTAAAATTTAACTGTTTGAGGTTTTCCTCCTTTCAGTGAACAAGCTCAGGGTGTGGTTTTAATGTAGTTTCAAAGTTATGTAGTTTCAAAGAATGAAGAGAAAGAGGAAATGGGTGCTGGAGGCATTCAGCCAGCTGACACTCAGAAGAAGAAAAAAGGGATTAAAATAAGGTGCCTAGATTCCTGGGAACAAGTAAGTCCCAGAATGTAGAGATGTCCAAGTGATACTTGCTAGAGCTGCACAAATGTTGTTATTTCAAGAAGTTACATTACCTGAGCTAGTTTCCTAGGTGGCAGTACACATGCTCAGCTAATAGGATGCTTGTCCTGATGCTTCAGAAACAGACCTGAGTCAATGATCTGGGGGCAAGTATTGATACATTACTTTGGAGGTAATCACGGGAAGTACAATGAGAGAGTAAGACAAGGAGGAAAGAAAGCCAATAGATAGCATGTTTACAGTATGTAGAATATAGAGCAGATTACCACTTTGGGCAACTGAGGCTCAATCCAACCAGCGCCGCCCTAAGTGTGAACACACCCCCAAGGATCCTGGAAACTGGAGTACCGATCTGTCAACTCCCATCTCTTGTTGATGGAGCATCTCTCCTGGGATGCCCACTCCCTTGCATTATGGCCAGAAAATATTCTCAGGACTATGTAGGAACTCTACAGGTAAACGCTGGGGTGGGCCAGTGGAATATGAATGCACAGAAAATGTCTGTTACACTGTTGAAGGAACGACTGTAAGAAATAAAATTTGGTCCTGATATTGATTAATCTTCATGTATTCTATGGGATCTACATTTGAAAGAATTTCATTAGGGCAAATAGATTTAGATTCCTAACTGATCAGTTCTCTATAAAAAATAATAAATATAGCCACAGTAAGTTCTAATTAGTAATCATTTGTCAAGCACCATCCTAGATGTTCTATATTGTTCCTTCTGCTTCACCTGCAAACTAATGCTGAAAGGTAGCTATGTTTTTCTTCCCCTCAGTTTGCAAATGAGAACTCTGAGGTTTGGGGGTGGGTAAAGTAATTTGCCCAGTTTTGTAAAACGGGGAAAGGAAGATTTGCCACCAGGTACAGTGGATCATAAAGTCTAAGCCCTCTCTGTATCACATTGTGTTAAAAAGCGTAGCCAATTTGATGGAGTTGATATAAAAATAGTGCAAATATTTCAAATGGAAGAATAAAATTAAATAAATCAGCATCCATTCAAGTCATCTCCCTTAGTGATATTTTAGGCAGTTCCTAAAAATACAAAATAATCCAAATGTGAAATTAAAATAGGAAAGAAATATGGTCTAGTGGTACCACTCATCTTTCTAGGAAAGAATGGAAGCCAAACAGCCAAGTTCAATCATCACTTGTACAGTAATCTTTACTGAAAGTCAAAGTGCATGAAATATATAGCAGTCTTTTTTAAAAAAGTCAGTGGGAAAAGAAGAGAGCTTCCTCCTCCTCATAGAGTCAGTATTTGTCAAACTTAAAAATTCTGAAGTATAGATAGCTTGTTATTCATGTTTCAAACTCTCCCCAGGCCTTCTGTGACACATGCAACCACCTAACTCCCAGCAAAATTCGTATACACAGTCATTTCCACTCCAGTGCATAAAAAGCCACATGTCCTGAGGGCTAGCGGTATGTGAAAAGCAGGCAATTAGCCCTCATATGTTCCTTCCTGGTTAAAATCTCCCACAGAGCAGGTGACATGCACTACATTTTGAGGGGTGGGGTGGGTTGAGGGGGATCCTGGTGCTTCTGGGTAAGTTTCATTACCATTGTTTCCAAGTTTTAGAATAATGAGGTCTGTTTGTTAAAAGAATGCAGATAATATTTACTAAGTTCTCTCTGGTCCATGAGTCCTTTAATCGGTGAGATTTTTTTTTTCCTATTTTGTTGTGGGATCTGCCTCCTTATATGGTATTTGATACAATTAGAGGGCACCAAAGGGGCTTCTGAAACCTCAGAACAGAAGTGAAAATCAAGCATATTAGAAAAAGAAAGCCCAACATTTCCTTAGCAATGACAAACACAAACAATGCTCCCTTTGCAGGTTCTGGAAAATCCATGTGCTTAGAGTAGATGCTAAGGACTTCTGACACTTTGAGGGAGACAGCAGAAATTGTACGCTGTCTATCTGAGTTTCAGATGTGCCAATTAAAAGCAATGTAACCTCGTGAGTTTTCTTAATCCTTCTATGACTCAGTTTCTTTGTTACAGGAATAAATGAATAATTATATGTTAAGTGCTCAGGGCAGCACATAACAAGCTTTGAGTATGTGAAAAATAAATCGATAGCCTGAAAATGAAAGACAATATAGGGGTATCTACTGAATAATTTAATTTCTTATGGACACCAGAACATGTTACTACAAATATATATATATATATATATATATATATATATATATATATATTTACTTACTTTGTGACTTATCACTCAAGACATATATTTGTATTTACATTTGTATCTATTTATTATATTATATTTAAACACACACTTTTCCTTTATATTTTCTTTAATTTGCTCTCTTCCATGGGAAGCATAATTTAAACAGTGCTAAAAGACATTTCTAGAACTTTTATGTTTCTGGCTCCTGTGTTCAACTAGCTTTGAAAATTAGGCAACTTTTTTCTTTGAGTTTCAGCTTAGTTTTTACTCAGTATGGATAACAATGTCTTCTCACCTTAAAGCATTAGTGTGGTAATCAAAATTGAATCTGAAAACTGTACTGTGTCACGTGTAAAGACACAATTCACATATTTTTGTGGTGACTGATGTAATTCATTTAAGTATGACATGAAAAATAGCAGTGAAAAATTGTCAGCCATTTATCTTTTTCTTATTAAAATTATAAAAGGGATATAGGAGCTTAAAGGAAAGAAATTTTCCTGTCAATTTGCTATAGGTAACTAAAGGAGTTTGAAGTAAATAGATAAATTATCTAGCAGTGTCTAAATATAGATATGAATGTGTGTCTACTAATGGTTCTAAAAATATTTCAAGATTAAATATTATTTGATTTTCACATTTATCTCTCTGTTTTATTTATATCTCTTTTATTTTCCGTTACTCTAGATAAATGAGTTAACTATAGTCCATAATGAATAAAGATCAATAATGTATTATTCCTTCAGAAACACAGGTATATAAAGCTCTTTATAATTCAAAGTCTGGAGGAGGTCTGATATCTACTTTTATAAGAAATAACAAATAGCATCTAAATAAGCCCTGTCTTAAATATGCCTTTTTATGTGTGTGCTTCTCTTTGAAAGAAAATGTCTTCTAAAATTCTTTGCTATCCATCCATCAAAATAATCCAACATTACACATGAAGACCAAAGTTGTCATCTCTAAGACCTCAACTTGCCATGAGAAAACAATTATCTTGAGAGTTATTTGAATGTGTCTAGTCAGTAAAATCAGGCAGGTTAATAATATCTCCATGCCATTATGGTAGCGCCAAGATTGCTAGTATAATTCTAAACAGGAATGTAAAAAGAATTCAATGAGTTATGAAGCTCTCAAAATTTTACAAAAATTGTACAAAAAAACAAGTAAGTATTTCCAGGACATTAGTAGCCAATTCTTTTCATTTTACTTGTCGACCTGCACTAATCAGTTTTGAAGTAATTTATTTTAACTTTGTTCTCAAATATCATTTATCCCTCTTTTCACCTTTTCCCTCCTTCCCACTCAGTATTTGATACAATTAGAGGGCACCAAAGGGGCTTCTGAAACCTCAGAACAGAATCCCCCAAAGTATTCCCTAGGGGATTTTGTAAAGCCTTTGGAAACTGGCAAACTAAATGTTTTTATATCATCTTAAGAAGACAACATTTAAGGCATGGACTGTTTTAGGATGAACTGTAATGTAACCCAGTTTCATATAAGGAGAAATCATCCTACTGTCAAGGATCAACTCACATTATTCCACTTCTTGAGTTCTCCAGTTCATTCAAATACTTGCTTTATGATTGATTCATAGCAAACACTGACTTAGGGACTCAAGAAACAGTGTAGTCTACAAAGTGGGAGTAAGAGGATTCATGCACTTTCCTTTCTTTTCTTTAACGATTCCCATTTGATATTTTCCTGTGAAATATATTGTAGAAGATATTGGAAGATTCGCTCAGAGTTTCACTTCAATCTAGTGAGCTCCTAGCATTGTTGGCTAATTTCAACAATTAAGTACAAAAAATAGATTGCACTGAGCCATGAATAGGTTGCCTCTCATGGTATGCTGGTATGTGTTTAAGGCTTTCAAAGGAAAAAAACCCAACAAAACCCCAAAACCCAAGCAAACAAACAACAAGAACAAAAACCCCCATATCCCTGAATTGTAGCACTTACCACTTTTCATGATGTAAATACTGCCACTATAGCCAATTTCAAACTACCCAAATAACATCATTGGATTCAGAAGTGGAAAGAGGTGTACAGATGTGCTACAGATGTAGCACACAATTATATAATATTTCACTGTACAGATACAAGAGCTATAAATAGCCTCAAGATCATAGATAATCATAAAATATAACAAAATAAATAGAAAGTGATGAGTTTTGAGTATTTTTTACCTTTGTTTTTAATATAATTTATTTAGTTGCAAATTCATCTTATTTAATTTATAATAATGGCTGTGTTTAACAACCAGTAGCACATTTACCAAAAATTTAACAACTGACTATCATGAACTATTATGAGCTGGCTCCAGCTCATCACTGGTTGTGTCCAGAGGTGCTCTGTAAAGGTTAAAAGAGACTGCTATGCTTCTGGGAAATAGGGAAACGTGTCCGTTTGAACAGCATCACCCCCAAATTTCTATAGGCATCAATTTATCTATTTTAGCTTTTTTCTGGTTTTCTTCCTGGCTGGAGATTGCTTCACAATTGCTTTATTGTCACAGATTGCTCTCCTCGGGCTTTATCTGACACATGTAAGAGGACCTCACTCTGGGTACTCCCCTAGAATGGTTCTGTTGGGTAGATCCCAGCTTCCTGGGCTCTAAACCTATAGGGCTGGGTCCTGGACTCTCACCTACAAATACAATTATAGTCCAACTCAAAGTGAAATGTAGTAAGAGCATTTCACTCCAAAGTACAATGACTAGCATGGTTTTCTCCTCATTAGAGAGTCTGGTTGTCTAGAGACACTCTGCTATTGACAGATGTTCCAAAGGGTCCTTTGTGGAAGAACATTTAGAGTGTTCCTAGTGTTTGTGGGCATCTGCCACAAGTTCTTTATTCATCCCGTGAATGAATGCTTATAGGTACCTGCTGTTTACCTGGTATGGTGCTGGTTGATGAAGCTACATTAGGGAAAAAAACAGATGCTATACATCCCGGTGATATTTATAATCTGGTGAGGACACAAGCATTAAATTAATCAGAGTCTCTAAGTAAACAAGACAGAGCTTGTTATGATATAATTAATGGCATAAGGGAGGGCTTCCTTAAAGAAGTATTAGGTGAACTAAAATTTGAAAAATGAGGAAGAGTCTTAAGCAGGTGAAGGAAGAGTAGTAAGAAGCCCTTCAGTCAGGGGTAACAGCATATGTAAATGTCTTGTGGGCAGAGGAAGACGATCAAGTAAGAGAAAGTTCAAAGTAAGAGAAAGTTCAAAGCGGGAAGGGAGCTTGGGTGAAATGAACCTGGGAGAGCGGTAGGGAGCCAGACTATACTAAGAGGTATGGTCTGTGCTGCTTGGGGAGTTCTAAGCCTTTGAACAAAGGGGAGCCATTGAATGGGTTCAAGCAGAGGAAGAACAGGGTGTGATTGCTAGAATATAGAGGACAGATTGGAAGGGAGGCACGTGCAGCATTTCAGGGGCATCGTGGTGTAGCTGGACAAATTTGAAAGACACAGAAGAGGCAAAACTAGCTTGACCTGATGTTGGATTGGAAACCTATTCCTTCTCCAGGTGTCCCTGTGTCTCTTGGCTACACCACGTCTCAGTTCTGAACAACTGAGACGTAGTGTAGCCAAGAGACACAGGGACACCTGGAGAAGGAATAGATTTGGGGGAGGTAGATGGTATGGTAATGAGTTGGGTTTTTAATACGCTAAGTCTGAGGTGCTTTGGAGACTATTCCTATTTGCGAATCATAAATCCAATTGCAAAAGTCTTATCTACCAGAGAATGGCTACAGAAACAGAGCCCCTGATTTCAGTTTTATTCTGGATAGAACTCTAAATACAGCAAAAACAGCCTGCAGAGTAAGATGCTAAGTGGATTTGTTACACTTTCTCCTCTTCCATGGATTTTGGGTTATTGTTCTTTAATCCCTCAAATATTTTTTTCCTTTGATTCACATCATTAAAGTCATTTTATATTTATCAAAATGTAGCCCCAGGAAGCCAAATGAAGTATGTACATTTAAAGAACAGCTTCTAAAGGACTTAAAGAGAGGTGATACATTTTGGATAAGTTTCCACAGAAGACAGATGTAAACAAAGATTTCTGTGCATTGTTACATTCAATAGTGGAAGTGGATGATTGAATTATAAAGGTACTTCATCAAAAACACTGATTTCTAAGGCTATTATGTTTTATGAGGGTGGTTTTGCATAGTGATTTAGAACAAAAAAAGCATCTTCAAAGTGTGATATATTAGATGTTTATGTAACTATAACAAAAGAACTATGAATTTCATTATGAATTTGATTTCCCCAAATCCAAGTGATTTGCAAAACTCTTAAATATTTTAGTAATATCTTTAAGGCAACATATAAAACAAAAATCACTTAAGCACATAGGATGGAATTTTATGCAGCTTTTAAAAACCATGTTGATGGTATAATATTAAGTATAAAAGCAACCCTAAGAACTTGTACACATGGTGTGAATTCTGTGCAACTCTAAGTACAGAGAGCACTCAAAGGAAATATAACAAACTATTAGCAATGCTCATATCTACATTGTAAGATAACTTCTGAATATGAAGATGTGGCATACACTTATAAAAAATTCAAGTAATTTAGAAAAGGATAATGAAACAAAATTAACTCTGAATTCTACCACCCAGAAGCAACCACTGAAAACATGTTGGAAAACATCTTTCTAGATCAGTGTTGCCTAATACAACTTTCTGTGTTGATGGCATTGTTCTGTATCTGTGCTGTCCAATATGGTAGCCATTAGCCACAAGTGCCTATAGAATGCTTGATATGTGTCTATTGCAATTGAGGAAGTTAATTTTTAATCTAATTTAATCTGATTTAAATTAATTTAAATTTAAATAATCACGTGAGGCCTCTGGTTGGCAAGTTGAACTGCGTAGTTCTAAACATTTCTCTAAAGGGAACCCTCCTGCACTGTTGATAGGAATGTAAATTGATACAGCCACTATGGAGAACAGTATGGAGGTTCCTTAAGAAATTAAAAAAGAACTACCATATGACCCAGCAATACCACTACTGGGCATGCACCCTGAGAAAACCATAATTCAAAAAGATACATGTACCACAATATTCACTGCAGCACTATTTACAATAGCCAGGACATGGAAGCAACCTAAATGTCCATTGACAGATGAATGGATAAAGAAGATGTGGCACATGTATACAATGGAATATTACTCAGCCATAAAAAGGAATGAAATTGAGTTATTTGTAGTGATATGGATGAACCTAGAGTCTGTCATACAGAGTGGAGTAAGAAAGAGAAAAACAAATACCATATGCTAACACAAATATATGGACTCTAAAAAAACCGTACTGATGAACCTAGTGGCATGGCAGGAATAAAGACACAGACATAGAGAACAGACTTGAGGACACAGTGGGGGAAGGGGAAGCTGGGACAGAGCGAGAGAGTAGCATTGACATATATACACTACCAAATGTAAAATGGGTGGCTCGTGGTAAGGTGCTGCATAGCACAGGGAGATCAACTCGATACATTGTGATGACCTAGAGGGGTGGGATAGGGAGGGTGGGAGGGAGGCTCAAGAGGGAGGGCATATGGGGATATATGTATGCATATAGCTGATTCACTTTGTGGTACAGCAGAAATTAACACAACATTGTAAAACAATTATACTCCAATAAAAATGTGAAAAAAATAAACATTTCTCTACTTAGACACATACCCAAATATCCAAATAATTGTATATAAATGGGACCAAACTACACATATTTATTTTTAACTTGACCACTTAATATATTAATGAAATGTTTATATAAATACAGGTATATATTGCCTTTTTAATTGATCCTGCAGCCTCTCATTATATAGATGTACCACAATTTATTTAATATATCTTTCATCATTGGACAGGTTTTTATTATAAATGATGCTTTAACAAACAGCTTTGTATCTATGTTATCATGTACTTGACTGAAGATCTGTTTGAGATAAATTCCTAGGCAGGGAACTGCAGGGTCAAGGGTATCCATGTTTAACTTGTGATACATATTGCCAGATGCTCTCTAAAGAGTCTTTATTAGTTTACAGCCCCACAAATAGCAGATGAGGTCACAAATATGGGTTATTGGCAATTTTTTCATTTTGGCAGTCTACTGGAAGAAAAATAATATATTTTTACTGTTTTTATTTGTTTTAAAAATTACTTGTGAGGGTATCTCTTTATTTATTGGCTATTCACATGTCTTTTATAGTATGAACTGTTTGCTCAGGCTGTTACCCCTCTATTCTGGTGGGATATTTCTCTGTTTCTTATTAATTTATAAGAAGCTTTTGCTTTTATTGACCCTTTGCCTGGCATATATGTTGTAATATTTTTTCTAAATCATTTGTCTTAAATTCTTGTCATGATGTATTTTTCCCCCACAGAAATTTAAAACAATTTTATATTCAAATCTATCAGTCTTTTAAATTATTTTCTGATTTATTGTCATGTGTGAAAGACTTTCCTTATCTTGACATTACAGAAATATTCAATTTATAAGCATTTATTTCTTCAATATCCTTTATGTAATTTGCAAATGTTTACAAGGACCATGCACTTTTAATACATTATTGTAGTATCAAGAAAAATATAATGAGGAAAATGCTTTTTAAAACAACTAAGAATCAAGTTTTCTTTTAAATGGGAACTTATGCTACTAGTTTCTTTTCAGTCTATAGGTGAGCATTTACTAATGCTAGACTTTGTAAGAGAATCTTATGATATTGACTGAAGGTTACATACTAGCACAGAAGGGAGCCAGCACTAGCCTATGTTCTGAATTTCCCCTTGTGAGGTTATTACAATACCCATAGGGACGCTTAATGAGTAGAGGTAATGTCCCTGAAGTCAGTACCCAAATGTTGCTACTGTTGAACTTAACACTCTTAGAAGACCTTGAAATGGCTCCACAATGATCATGCTCTAACACCTGAGTACTTGAAGAAACGTGTACATACATGTAGGCACATATATAACTTTTAAGGAGAACTATGGGGTTTAGTGGGTCCATGGTAACCCAGTGCACCCAGGGAACACAGGGCATGGAATGCTTCTGTGTAAGCAGAGGGTAATGGGCCTCCTATTGCTCTAGAATTCCACTTGGTCACTGTAGTGGAGAGGACTGCAGGGTGCAGGAAAACAAAGCTATGAGAAGATGGGACCCAAAAAGTATAGGCATTGGGTTGAGGAGAGACAACTAGCTCACATTTCTATACCACCCTTTCCCTACTTTGCCCATCCAGTGAACAACAAAAATGAGGCTTTAAGGTCAGCCTTCTTCAAAATTGCTTTTTGGATCTTTATATCACAGAATCCCAGGAAAACTGTGAATGTTTACTTAGGTGACATTTAGTACAAGAATTGATTCACCTATGTACAACTGAATATTCTGAGTGCTTTACAAATACTATTAAAATACTTTTTTTTTTCAGCTGTTCTTTCATTTGTACTCCCCCTCACAACCCCGCTTTAATTCAACAAACTTTATGCTTGTATTTCCATTCTCTATACTAGGGGTATGTTTATTGCCGAGGTATAATCTTTGCCCTTAAGGTTCTAATGATCTGGTAGAGGAGAAATGTACATAGATCCTTAGTGTGTAATGGGATAAATGCTTTTGGAGCATTGAAGGCCACCTAATTGTGTTTAAGGAAGTTAAAACCAGCTACAAAGCTGGGAGAAAAGTTTTCTTAAGACTGTATCTCTTAAGAGTTTGCAGACACATGAATAGTGCAAAGGAAATGTTCTGAAAATACCAGTAGAAATACTAGGAAAAGTGATCAAAGAGTCAGTATTTCCTGCACACTCAGCCAATAAAACTCCATAAACTGTATTGGCCAATAAAATTTCTTCTAGTTCATGTTATTAGCCCTCCTGGTAATCCTACTCCTCATGAAAAAGTTGTTTTTACAGCTTCTACAAATGAAAAACATATGGAAATCATGTTCTCAGGGATTGAGTAACCCATAATTTTATTTATTATTAAAATAAAGTCTTAATAGAGGCTTCTAATATTTTCAGATAATCAGACAGGAGGTAGCTTTATGTGAATGAACTGAGTACAGTGGAAATCTCTCTTGGTAATCCCTTTGTTAAAGATACTGATGTAGTTTTTAATTTTAACCTTATATAAGGACTTTAACACTAAGGTTTAACCTTATCAAAGGCAAAGTATTCCTCTGTATTTCATAACTAATAGCTCAAGAAGATGGGGCCTGATGAGGTTCATCTTGCATGCATGCTTTCACTTTAAAATAAAATTTTGCATTCACACAGAGCTTGGCACATATTTGTATATGTATATATACTCCTCTATTCCATCCTAACCCTCTATAAATTAAAATAAAAGTAAATAAAAGTTAAAATTTAAGTATAAATTCCCTCAGTAATATGGAAACTAGATTGATTTTTCTAGAAAGCCTGAAAAAAATATGGCACATTTCTTAGATGCTTACAGTTTAGCATTCAAGGTTTTTATTTTAGTTGTCAAATTTCTTAATTAAAATACACTAATTTGAAATGAAACTTCTTATCATTATCATAATGAAACTGGACCTAAACCTTACATTATATAAAAAATATTAACTCAAAATAAATCAGAGACCTAAATGTAAAAGGTAAAGCTACAAAGATCTTAGAAGAAAGCAGGTGTAAATCTGTGTGATCTTGGGTTCAGCAGTGGTTTCTTAGACACTGAGAGCACAAGCAACAAAAGAAAAAAAGAGATAAATTGGATTTCATCAGAACTGAAAACTTTGTGCTTCAAAGGATACTATAAAAAAAGTAAAAAAAAAAACTGATAAAATGAGAGATAATATTTGTAAATTCTATCTGATAAGGGACTTAATAGATACACTGCCAGTGGCTATGGAAAATGGTGCAGCCACTTTGGAAAACAGCTTTGCAGTTCCTCAAGGTGTTAAACATAGCATGACCATGTGACCCAGCAATTCCACTCCTAAGTACCTAGTCAAGTGAAATGAAAACATGTCCAAACAAAATCTTGTACGTGGAAGTGCATAGTAGCATCATTCAAAACAGCCAAGAAGTAGAAACAAGCCAAATGTCCATGAACTGGTGAAGGTAGGAACAAAACGTGGTCTACCTCTACAGTGGAATAGTATGCAACAGTTAACAGCAACAAAGTACTGTTACATTCCACAACATGGGAGAATCTTAAAAATATTATGTTAAGTTAAAGAATCCAGTCATGAAAGACCACGTGTTGTATGATTCCATTTACATTAAATCTCTAGAATAGTCAAATCGATAGTGACAGAAAGTAGATTAATGGTTACCAGGGTCTGGGTGGAGGTAGGAAAGGGAGTGATTGTTAATGGATAGAGGACTTCCTTTTAGACTGACGAAAATATTCTAATATTGTATAGTGGTGATGACTGTATAACTCTGAAAATACTAAAAGCCACCGAACTGTACACTTTGGAGGGGTTAACTAATTGGGGTGTGAATACAAATATTCACTCATGCACCCCCTAAAGCATCTGTGTACCACCACCTCCCCCCACCATGCTGTGAAAAATTTGCTCTATGTCTCAGACAGAAGACATGGGTGAATCATGGAATTCAGTGTTTTTGGAGAAAGCTTCAAAATATTTTTATTCTTGGTAGGTGATGAGGTTTTCTTGGCCTAATGATAGGTAGTGAACTGAAGGGGAAGGAGATGCTTAGAACAGCAGAGGCTGACTAAGTAGATGGCTTGGAGTCAGCAATTATAACATGCACAGCTTTTGAAGGATACAGGTAGCCTGGCCCAGTGACTTAACTCCCTTTGACTGAACCTCACCTTGCCCACTTCTTCCAAATGCTGGGGAATTTCTAAACTTGTAATCTCCTCCATTCTTATGCTCTAAGCCACAAATATAAATGCTTGAACTAGGTCTATCTTCTTTGGGAAATGTATAGTTACAGCATATGTCTATCTAAAATCAGGAATCTAATCCCCAGTAACCAACACTGGTTTTGTTCTACTGACCTGCCTGCCATGTAAATGAGTAAAAGAATGCAAAAAAGTTGGAGGAAAAGAACACTTTCCAATCAATAAAGTTTTTCTTATTGGGCAGGGAATCAGAGAAAGGTATTTAATTTCTCCTGAGCTTAAAAGTTCCAGAGATTCTGGGGCCCGTTTTTTAAGGTACACTTGAAAGACTAGGGTGTCTGTATTTATATGTCTCAAACATTTTAGGAGCTAATATTACGGAATTACACAGCCCGTCACTGTTGTACAATTAACTGACAATTGTTGCAGTCTTCCAATTACGATAAAGTGAAAATTGAATTCATTCAAATATTAAGATCTGTAAATAAAATAAAGGTTTGTTTGGAACCTGACTAATTACCTCTATTTTTTTTATTTTTTATCCCCATTCACTTATTTATTCAGAAAAGATTTGAGTTTCTACATTGTGTGTGTCTCTGTGCCAAATGACTCATATGAAATCCATTTATGAGATGTCTTATGAACAGCATTAGTGTCTTATGCAAGAAACCACTCTATAAATCTAAGTATCATTTTCTAAACATCAGGGATTATTTCATTTGGATATTTAACAAATGTCACATGGTAATATAAAGCTATCTAATTTAGATGGGCATGATAAAATGCTTTTTGGGCTGAAACAAGTTTGCCCTGTGGGCATACCCTTTTCTTTTAAGCCAGAGATGGTTACCAGCTCATTATGAGGTCCACTTACTACCTTGAACAAAGCGAGCAATTTTGTTTATCAACCTCATGGTAGAGCCCCAAATCTTTACAAAACACCCAACCTTATTCTCAAATAAATGTTTAATTTGCACAGGCTGTTAGGTCCTAAAGTATGTGAAAATGGAACCTTCTGAGTTGGGCATATTATTTAAGCTTTGTGCTTTCTTTAGCTGTTTTAAACAAATATTCATGGATTTATTTTAAGCTATAACACACATGTATTAAAGAGTACAGAATGAATTAATGTTAAGTGTACGGCTTAATGTACATATTTTGTAGTCATTTTTATATATAACTTTTAAATATTCTCATTCTTCAGTCTCTTAAATTCACCTGTTTTATCATCCTGACTGCATTCATTCATTCACGCATTCCCTTGATGCATATTTATTGAAGGCAAACACCTGCCAGAGATACATAAACAACACATTATCATGTTTATAGTGTAGAAGAGCAATAAACAAACAACTCCAATGAACAAGAACATTTCAAAAAGTGGTTAGTCTATGAAGAAAATAAAATGAGAGAAGGTAGACTCGTGAGTGGATTGGGGGAAGGGGGATACCTTTAGATGGAGTGGCAAAGGAGGTACCCATAGAACAAAACCCAGATGGCAGAAGGATGAGGCACACAAAAGTCTGGAGAAGAATGTTCCAGGCAGTGCTAATGCTCTGAGGTGGGAATGCTTTGGCTTGTTCAAGGAACATAAAGGCCAGAGAGGCTGGAACGCAGCAAGAGAAGGAGACAGTGATCTGTGGTGAGGTGGATGGGGGCTGAACGCTGGGCCAAGTCATCTGGGCTCTTGTAGGGATGGAGTCTGGATTTGTATTTGAAACACAGGAAAGCTGTTAGGTTTAATGCAGGGAAGTTACATGATTTGATTTGTATTTTTTGAAGTTCACACGGCTGTGTGCAAAGCTGGAAACACGGAGGCCAGTTAGGAAGCTACTTCAAAGTCTATTTCATGGTGGTTGGATTAATGTGGAATCAATGGGGATGGAAGTGGATGCATTCTAGATGTGATCTAGACACGAGGCAACTGGCCTTATTGAGGGATGGGATGTGGGGATGGTGGTAGGTGGTACTGAGGAAAGGAAGGAATTAATGGGGGCTCCCTGGGAGTCTTCTGATAGAGATGAAGGTGTTGTCATTTACTGAGCCTGAAAGTACTAAGAAAGAGATGAATTTAGGCGAGGGGACCAACATCTACTGCCTACACTGTTAGAACAACTTCCTTACTGGTGTCTACTTTCGGGCATGTTCCTAATAATTCATTCTAGATAAAAATCTTACCAAAGCTGATCCAAAAGAAGAGTAAGTTTTTAAGAGACCCCAAATCAAAGAAAACCCTGAAATGGTTTTCAAAGTCTTGTCTTAAAGAAAGGTTCAGGGCTCATAAGAGTTTGAGGGGAATTCTTTCAATTGTAATGTAAATGAAATGCAAATGTCATATAAAATAAATTTTACATTTACAATACAGAAAAAAAAAGGGAAATTATCAAGTCCCTATTCAAAGCCTGACAAAGTTAACATAAACACAAGAAACACAGACCACTCACTTCTGAATACACATGTAAATGTCCTAGAAAGAATAGTAGCATGTTGAGCTAGAGAGGGCAATAATAATTAAATATTACATATCATGGCAATAGTGGTAATCTAATGCTGATCAAGTGTTTATTCTGCATCAGACACCTTTTAAATTCTTCCCTTATATTAGCCTTTTGAGGGAGGTGCTGTGTCTTCATTTTGTCAGAGGAAGAAACTAAGGCACATTTGCTCTATTTTACACACCTAGTCTGATAAGCTTTTTTCCAAATCTGTGATGAAAGCATTGTATCATTCAATAAATGGCAATTAAATATATTTTAAATATTTGGAAAAATTAATTTAGATCTTTTTACCATCTCACAGATCATAATGATGTTCAAATAAAGTGTTAAATGTAAACAACAAAACCATGATGATGAAACTACTGGTATCTTATATAATATTGGGATAGGAAGACAATATCACGAAAGAAAATGTTGACCATAAAAGAGGTATTAAAACCAAAATTAAAAAGAATATGACAAACTGGGAAAAATATTTGACAGATAAATAGAAAGGCTGACATTTTTAGTGTAAAAAGAGATCTTACGTATCAACATAATGGAAAAATAATCAGCAAAAGCACAAAAACACATATGTAAAGATGTTAGTCATAGTGATGAAATTACTATATTCATTTGTGGGGAATTAATCAAGTAAATTAAGTCCTTAGGTTGGAATACTATGCAGCCTTTAAAATTGTATTAATATTGTGGAAGAGCATTTCTTGTCAAGGGGAATACGATATGCTAAGGAGAAAATAGGTTTCAAACTGGAATATGCTGTGTGTTATTGACTGTAATCTGTGCATGCATGTGTGCTGTGTGCTCACACATACACAGTTTCATGAGATAGCAGGTGTTATTTCTCAGTTGTGAAGATTCAGGAAAATTGTTTTTTAAAATATTTTTCATATTTTCTAATATTCTAAATTACAATGCATTAAATCTATAAATATAAGAGATAGATAAATAGTTGGGAGGTGAGGTTATAGGGTTGTATAACATAATAAAATGTTATTTTAAGCCTTAATTGATTTTTGTTTTTCACATTAAGTAAATCTTCATAGAATTTTTTTTATTTACTGAAAAAAATTCCTTAATGAAACACATATATGTTCAGTAGCTAACAAATCCTTTACCCACAAAAGACAATACCCCAAGAATTTTGTGATGCACAACTGCAGGGGACACTCTCAGAGCATATTATAAAAGATAATATTCTATACTAGATTCCATAAAGAGGATAAACAAGGTCCTACTGTATAGCACAGTGAACTATATTCAGTATCCTATCATAAGTCATAATGGAAAAGAATATAAAAAAATGTAGACTCCATAAGGAATAAAACTACTCACAGAATAAATGAGTCACAGGGTGGAGGCCCTATAAGACATTTCCCGAAATTTAATTTTAAAAGCCTCATTTTTATTCTTTCTACCTTTTTTCTAATCCTCATGCTAACAATGATAGGCAAGAAAAAATTTCCCTTGTTCTGTTTATAGTTGAAACTATGGTTTGACTCATGAAGAAATTCTAATAAGAAACCTTCCATGGCCAGCACTCAAATCACAGTTTTATGGATACTCGATGTTCCATGTACACATAGTAAAATTTAGTAACTGTGCAATTAAAATATCTCATATGTGTCTAGGAAAAATATTAAAATTAGGATGTACCCCAAATCACATGATTATAGGTTAGAGAATTTTTTAATCTGTAGGTTTATTGTCTAGACTGGCATGCCTGAAGCAGTTGCGTTTCAAAATGCTTTCATTTATATTACATCTTTTAAAACATTGTGGTAAGATTCGCATAACAAAATTAACCATTTTTAAGGTGAAGAATCCAGTAATATTTAGTACAGTCACAGTGTTATGCAACTACCACCTCTATCTAGTTCCAAAACATTTTCAACAACCCAGAATAAAACCTGGTGCTCTAAGTAGTTGAAATTGGTCACTTTTACTTGTCCAACATAAATGATCATAAAAATGAAAGCTGCTAACTCTAAATGGTGGAATTATTGGTTAGTATCAAGTTGAAACAAGTATCTACAGGGACTTCCCTGGTGGTCCAGTGGTTAAGACTCCATGCTCACAACACAGGGGGCACGGGTTTGATCCCTGGTCAGGGAACTAGATCCTGCATGCTGCAACTAAGACCCAGCACAACTAAGTAAATAAATAAATGTTTTTTAAAAAAAAGAAAGAAAGAAATATCTACAAAAGTGGTTCTCAAACTTTGGTGTGCATCAGAATCTCTTATAGGGCTTGTTAACACACATTGCTGAACATCATCCCAGAAGTGTTGATTCAGTAGGTCGGGACCTGAGAATTTGAATTTCTAAAAAGTTCCTAGAGGATGCTGGTCTCGGGACCGCACCACTGTGATAACCACTGATCTATGAATTCAGAAACAGCTGAATTGACAAGCTCTGACTCTTGTTTAAGACTCCCTCCTCTTTGTAGAGAGAGCAAATGGCCCATTTGGAGCCAGCTGGTGATGTTAAAACCCACTAGGGAGGATTATCCAAAAGGTTGTTTGAACTGCATCTTGGAGTCCCACTTCAGGGAAAGTGCAAATGTTAACCTCATTTTGGATTAGAGCCACTTTCAAAACCTTAAACATTGGGCTTAGCCATAGATTTAGAGGGATGTATACAAAAAAAGGGCACTTGATTCCTGAAATGTATTTTTAGTGACAGATTCCTTTCATAAGGAGTTAAGGTCAATGAGCAAAAATAATAATAATAAACAAACAAATAAAAGCATCTGGAGCATTTCATGTTTTTAAATAACAGGTGAAAATCAAAATTTCTTTTTTGCTAGAGCATTTATCCTGTTTATCATAGATAATAAATCTTCTTTCATTCTCTATAGTTTCAGAATTCTTAATATAGTTCAAATGATCCTAGTACACAAACAATGCAGTGCTTTAACAGTGAGTTTTATACATCTGGGGCTTTTTGAAACCAAGGTGTGCTGAGGACAAAAATCAAAACAAAACAAAAGTGCTGGATGCTGGACCTCTAACAGGCGCTTTAACGGCCTTTGGACCCCGGTTCTCCAACAGGCAAGCCTTTAGAAAAATTCTACTGTTTGGGAAAAGCAGAAAAAGTTCTCAACAGATATACCAGCTTTTAAATGTACCTTCAGTTCTTCTCACTTAGAGAAGGCTTAGAAATTAAGCTCTCTTTTTTTTTTTAAAAAAAGAAAGGCCTACATATTTGACATGACTGTAATTAATGTAGCTTAACTTGCAGCACGCAGGTTTTCTACATCATCAAGAACAATAGATCAAGAAGAGAACAATTAAGCATATTTCTATCACTTCCTTAAAGACTCCCTCTGCTTGCCCTTTCAATGATGGAAGCTTTTCTGTTAATGTTCTTTGACCTGAATGCATTCCTCTATTAGAATTCTGAAGAATTTGATTGGGTTTCAGCTAGAATCCACGACCTCTGATTAATTGTTGTGTATTACACATTTTGTGGATAAAATACCTTTGGACAGAGATAGATAAGTCTATTCATTTTAATTCACCATTGACATTCAGTAACTCAATTTTCAGAAGTGATGATATTCCTGGCATTTCAGTTAAGTCCGTTTCAATTAATATCTCTGCACCTCTTTAAATACCATTTTGTGTTTTATATGCCTGCTTTAAATTAAGGCTGTTTAAGATCTGTTATAAGAGCTCCTCTGCTGGGATTTGCAAGAGTCAACCTTGCCTTTGTTTGATTAAAAATAAAAGCCCACGAAAGGTGTCAAACACTCTCCTGTATATAGAACCTCCTTATGGATATTAGAAAATTGTTCTTTGTCTCTTATGATCAGCTTTCAAACTAGTCTCACCAGAGAACTTTAATTCTTATCTGATCTGAAGCTACAAAAGGTGATGCCCCATGTGAAAATGTGTTTAAAATGTGTTTTTAAGAATGTGACATTAGAAGAACTTCATGTCTCCTTAAACCTGGAACTCATACAGTCCTAGGAGATAAAATGATGGTAGTGGCAGAGGTAGTGGTGCTAGGAAGAGGGAGGGAGGATGGGAGGGATAAACGGAACTGTGAAAGTAACAAGCCTTCCAGAACAAGCCTCATCTCAAAGCAAGGGGAGAGCACACCAGTTAACATTAGGAGGTTTGGATGATTTTTCCTTTCAAACATGGCACTCCATAATGTCTATAAGCTTTCCAATGAGTATGAACCCCTCCACTTTACTCTGGTACAAAGAAAACTAGCTCAGAGACGTCTAGTTTAGAAATGAACACCTGAGTGCTTCTGGCTTTGCCCGGTACGAGCTCTGTAAGTGGGGTAAGCTCTTCCACTTCTCCATTTCCTCATCTATACAAGGGGTCAGAGGGCACTTGCCTAAGAAGCTTATTGCTTTGCCTACTGATTAGTACATAGGTAAAAAGGAAGTGCTCATTAAATGTGAGTTTTTAACGTTGCTTTTGATAAGACTCCCTCCTTGACCTAACTCCAGTCAGGCTCCTCAAGCCCTGTGGGCCTCGACCTTGGCCTCCTCTTATAGGGTCTGCATCGCCCAGTTGTAGCAAAGATGGTGCTAAGTCAGTTTGGAGAGAACCCCCTACCCTTCACGTCTGGCAACCTCAATATCCGATCAGATTCCTCATCCATACCCTTGGTATCTGACCATCCTGGCCTGCCTTCAGCAAGAATCCTGTGAAATCAGTTTAGACAACATTCACCCTTACCGCTGATGTTGACTTTTAGGAATTTTCCGTCCACTGCCCCAACCCTGCTCCTTGGCTATAAATCCCCACCCGTCCTGCTGTATTCAGAATTGAGCCCAGTCCTATAACCATGGTATTCTCTCCCCTACTGCAATGGTTCCTGAATAAAATCTGCTTCTACCACTTTAATTTTTGCCTGGCTCTGGTTTTCTTTAACTTGCTGTTATTACCAGTTTTATTTTAAAATCTGTGGTTTATATACATTTCACATTGGGAATCACAACTCTGGGAAATGAATTAAAAACGAGGTCAGTTTTATTTTTTCTCTTGTTTGGTACATTTAAGTTAGTTTTAGTCTCATTAAAAGTCTTCTTGGGCTTCCCTGGTGGTGCAGTGGTTGAGAGTCCGCCTGCCGATGCAGGGGACACGGGTTAGCGCCCCGGTCTGACATGCCGCGGAGCGGCTGGGCCCGTGAGCCGTGGCCGCTGAGCCTGCGTGTCCGGAGCCTGTGCTGCGCAACGGGAGAGGCCACAACAGTGAGAGGCCCGCGTACCGCAAAAAAAAAAAAAAAAAAAAAAAAGTCTTCTTTTTCTCCTTGTATTTTTACAGGGTTATTAATTGCCTTAAAAAAATCTGTATAACATATAAAAATCTTGCACCTAGGAGTACGTCCTCTTGAATGAAAATTCACAGGCACATCCTAAAAAAAGTACCAAGGTGCTACAATATGTAATATAACATGTTAAGACCCACTTTAAAACAAATCAGAGATTAAGATAATATGTTATTCCTTTAAGAAATGCCTTTTTAAGAGCCCAGTTTGGGTGAAGAACTGTTTTCTAAGAATAAAACAGACATGGGTTTAATGTATAATGGGTAAAAGATGTAGTTGATTAAATGTTTTATTTCTAGAAAAGGTAATTTATCTGTTATTCTAGTTATAAAATTCATTTAAAGCACTGAGCTCTTAGTGATCCCATGGTCTAAAAAGTGCCTTTTTTTTTTTTGCTTCCTCAAGGACATACTAGAGGATTCTTGCAAATCAATGTATGAGAAAGATGGAACAATGAATAGAGAGTAACAGTGCTCTCAGAAAACTTAACTTAGTTCACAGGCACTGGGTCACAACTCAGAGTGTGGTTTATGGACCAGCAGCATCGCATGCCCTGGGATCCAGGTAGGGATCCAAAATCTCAGGCCCACCCCTGACCCACTCAGTCAGGATCTGCATTTTAACAGGATCCCTGGGTGACTTGTTTGCATGTGAACTTCTGAGAAGCCCTGACCTGAGGAAATACAGTTGACCCTTGAACAATGTGGGGGTCAGGGGTGCCCACCATCCATGCAGTTGAAAATCCACCTATATAGTCTGCCTTCCCTATGTGCAATTCTTCCCTATCCAAGGCGCTGCATCCACAGATTCAACCAACTTCAGATCATGTAGGACTGTAGTATTTGCTATTGAAAAATATCCTCACAATTCAAATGTGCCATTGTTTAAAGGCCCACTGCCTTGTCATGTGGTGGTCTATCCCTGAAACACCACTAGATAATGCATATTTTCAGGAAGTGAACAAGTTGCTCAAGAAAGATTTATTAGCAGTCAATTTTGGAAAACTAAGGGGAGGGTACAAGCTGATGTTCTGAAATGACACAGTCTGGTCTTGAATGTCACCCCCTGGAGGCAGTGTCACTGAGGGTCATCCTCCCTTCACTCACAATAACAGAACCTTCCCCAAAGTGTCACAAGGCCATGTAAAGTCCATCAAAATGTCTGGTATATAAAATAACGTGGTAAATTTTAAGCTATTATAATTAATTTTTCAAAATGCTAGTACTGTTAATGATAAAGATACCCCCTCCCAAGAAAACTCCCCCAAAATACCAAGAACAGTTAGGGTATTTTAGGTGAAATCAATGTCAGATGGTCACTGGGATCATACTAAAGACTTCAAGTATGTTCAGCTTGTGTGAAGTGGGCAAGAATCTAACTGGGAGTAGAAGAGTCCATGGCAGAGACTGGCAAGCGTCACAATGGGGATGGTGGGGGCAGAAGGTGGGAGGGGACTGGGCAGTTGGCTTACTTGGCAAAGGAAAGTATCCGGGCTTGGGACCCAATATATTAGGACCTAGGCTCAACCTTGGCTGCATGTCAGAATCACCCAGAAGCTTTAAAAAATAAGATGCCTGGATCCCACCCTCAGAGGCTTTGGTTGGCCTGCATGCAGTCTGGGCTTCGGGAGTTTTACAAGCTGACCAGGTGTCTCTAATGTGTAGTCAAGGTGAGACTGGGCGTGGTGGTACCTTCCCTGTGGCATTGCTGTCACCTTTAAATGAGATAATATATGTCTAGCACTTGGCACAGAGTCTTGGCCCTTAGTAACGGTTCAGTAAAAGGTAGTGGTTATTGTTACCATAATGTTTTGGGTGACTAGAAACTGCATACAATGAAATGTGTTTTAGTCACCCACCAAAATATGTGAAGAACTGTGCACAATACTGATACCTGCCTCTGAAGTACATACAATGTGAGGTGAAGACAGGCAAGAAAAGTGTGTAACAGCAAATGCTTCTCAAGTGGGAATTCCCACGTGGCTCTACGGTGTAGAGCACATCTACTGCGAGTGCTCGGAAGATAATGTCTCATTATCGCTGACACCACCCTCCCCATACACACAGGTGGACACTACTTGAGGGAGCACTGAATCTGAATTGTGCCTTCAAAAAAAAGTCTGTCTTCTTTTATCTTGCCTTCTACATTATTATCTTGTAAAATGATTGAAATGAAAAATAGAGTGCTTTGATTTTCTCTGCTCTCTAGGGTTGCAGGGTAGACAAAACTTTTTTCTTTCAGTTAGTTTCTTTTATGTTTATTATTTACTTTTTTTTCTGGTGATCAGAATATATGTAATACACTAGAGTGGTAGGCAGAGAAATGGCTGCCCAAAGGTCTCTATCTCTTAATTGCTGGAACCTGTGTATGTGCTAGGATACAAGGCAAAGGGGTGTTAAAGTCAGATGGAATTAAGGATGCTAATTAGCTGATCTAGGGTGATTATCCTGAATTATCCCAGTGAGCTCAATGTACAGATGACCCTTGAACAACATGGGGCTTAGGGGCTGTGACCCTCAGAGCAGTTGAAAATTTGCACAGAACTTGATGGTCAGCCCTCAGTATCTATGGTTCCACATCCACTGATTCGACCAACTGCAGATCCTTTGTATACAATCTGTATATTTGAACGGGCCGCATGGTTCAAATTTATGTTGTTCAAGGGTTCACTGTAATCACAAGGGTCATTAAAATTGAAAGAGGGACTCAGAAAAGAGAACCAGAGAGAAGTCTAGGTGAGAAGGACTCAGTCCAATGTTGCTGGCTTTGAAGATGGAGGAACCAGATCACAATCCAAGGAATGCAGGTGGTCTCTAGAAACTGGAAAAGGCAAGGAAATAGATTTTCCCCAGGGCCTCCAGGAAGAAACACACCCTGCTGGCACTTTGATCTTAGCCCAGTAGGACCCGTGTCAGACTTCAGACCTTCAGAACTATAAGATAATAAATTTGTGTTGTTTGAAGGTACTATATTTGTGGGGGGGGAAAAAAAAAAGGCTATCAATTTTACCTACGACTGGACTATATTTAATTATATAAGCAATTAAATTCCTACAAAAGGAGCTAAAAATAATTCAACTGATGTTTCTTCTGCATTTCACATTTATACAGTAAGTTGAACATAAAGAAGACAATTCAGATGATACTATTTCAGAGTTTGTGATAGGCATATTGGGCTGGCTTTTTTCTTGGTACTCTCTGGACAAATGAAATCTTCAAGGAATCATCAGCTCAGTCATCTTCAGGGTCCTTCTAGGTCCTTCTAAAACTCCCTGTTCAGGCTTCCTTTGCTCTATTTCTATCATTTTATTGATACCATTAGTTTAAGTGGGGCCATCTCCCCACAAGATGAACTTCTCAGAGGTGGGGGCTGTCTTATTCTCCTCCTTCCACCAGAGTATAAATTCCAGAAAGGCAAGTTTTTGGTCTCTTTTGGTCACTCATGTAACTCAAGCACCTAGGACTGGGCAAATCAAGGAAAAGTTTTCAAAACATGTTCATGCCTTAACCCATTCTTTCTGCCCTAAGAAGTTGGAGGAGGGAGCACAGCTAAGCCCAGAGGAAAAAGTGGTGATGGAAGTTAACCTGGTCCAGCTCAGTATCCTTAGAGCCTGCCCTGGGCACTCTAGATACCCAGGGGTTTCTCCCTTGCTGACGTATCATGAAGCCTGACATCACTCACAAGACACTTACAAAATTTGGGTTGTTTTGATAGATATTTGTATCAGGGTGTTTGTGCTGGGGGGCAGGAGGTGTGGACAAGTGTCTTTCCCCCATATAGATACTCCACTTTTCTGATTGAAAAGGGGATTATAAACATCAGAAGCACAACAGTGTAGAACACATGAAATTGCATGAAATAAACTGAATTAGTTTGCTAGACCTGCCATAACTAAATGCCACACTTGGTGGCTTAAACAACAGAAATTTATTTTCCCACAGTTCTGGAGACTGGAAGAAGTCATAAGCAGGTTTGGTTTCTCCTGAGACTTCACTCCTTGGCTTGCAGATGGCAGCCTTCTCACTGTGTCCTCCCATGGCCTTTTGTTGTGGGTGTGCATCCCTGATGTTTCTTCTTCTTCTTATAAGGACACCAGTCACGTTGGATTAAGGCACCACCCTTATGATCTCATTTAACCTTGATTACCTCTTCAAAGGTGCTATCAAAATACAGTCACATAGGGGGTTAAAGCTTCAACGTATGAATTTCTGGGGACAAAGTTCAGTCGGTAACATCTGCTATGTAAATAATACAACATGAGTTCTGGTTCCACACAGAATTTAGAAAATAATCAAGTTAGATACAAAACCCAAGGCAATATATAAGCATCTGGTGGAGAGACAGACCACTACTATGGTGACTATTCCACCATTCCCCAAAATTATTTTGATAAATTTCTCCTTTATCTCCCCACCTCCCCTGGAGGCCTCTTCCGACTAGACACCATGTCAGAAGCTATGTTTTAAATATATTTGAACTTTTCTACAATTCCAAGTGCAGAGCCTCACATGAAGTAATACATACTCAATAAGCATTTATTGAATCATATCTTACATAAGTCTCAACTATTTTTTTCTAGTAACTGATAGTTATGGCTATTCACCCCAACACCAAAGGGACAAGCAAACTTAGCTTCAATTATTTTTGGAAAATTTTATTTCCAAAGTGATTATGTAAAATCTTACAATTTCAAAAGCTAAAGTGGCTTGAGAAGTCACATGATTCAACATTTCTATTTTATAGTCATGGACTGGAACACTCAGAAATGTTTAATAATTAATCCATAGCCACCCAGCTAGGGAAAACTAGAACCCAGGACCTCTGACTTCATGTATTACTTGCCTATTGGGTTTTAATTTTTATTTTACATACACAAATCTCAGTATGAGCAATTCTGTATTAAAACTCCACTAATTTGAAAAATTTATAATCTCAGGTAAGAGTGTTATAAGCTGGGACACAATGGTGACAAATGTACAACTATATTATTTCTTCCCCCTGCAAGCTTGCAGGATGAATGCAAGTACTCTCAAAAATAGAAAGAAAAATTAGAAAATAGAAAAACAAAAGACTTCTAATGTCTTCAAAAAGGAATGTCTCTGCTCACATGTTTGTCTTTCTGTTTTTTCTTAACTCCTTGAAATGTCATGGACACCTCTTTTGAATGGGCTAGAATACATTCTTGTTGGACTTCCCCCTTGCTTGGACCATAATGATATTATTATATAAGAAAGCAAAGAGTCAAACTGCCAGACCCCCTCTTGAGAGGGTCCCTGGGCAGGCTACATTAAGAGCAGTGCTGTGCATTATCAGATAATTGTTTTAATTCTTACTAATTAATAATAAGCCAACTCATTTAGTATAAGCCCTGGGAGAATTCTCTATTGGTACTGCTCAGAGCTAAGTAGATCCTTCATGATCCCCCTCTTGGAGTTCCCAACAGTTTTTATATTTGATAGCTCTGGCATTAGTCCTCCAAAACAGCAAACAAAGCAGATCATTTTTTTGTTCTTAAAATTTTGGCACAATTTTACAAACTATATAATGCTTCTGGTAAGTTAAAATACTTTCATCTACTAAAAGATATTTTTAGGCCTGCAAATTTAACAAAAATATCATCATTATATAACTTACAGCAAAAGTTCATCCACTACACTTTTATAAACTCCTAAACTAAAACATACCATGTGATGCTGGAGAACTATGTCTCAAAGATTCCACACTGTGTTTATATGTGTCCCAGTTTTTGTAGCTCAGACTTTTGAGTTAATATCATGGTTCTGGATTTTGAAATTAAAATTTGTGAGCTTTGTTTGCTTAAAAGGTATAGAGGGGTTGAGGGTAGTGCTGCATGTACAGACTATGGTGTACTTCTATGGGAAACAAATTGTTCTTAATCTAATTCTCACCAAAACAAATTTTGCAAAAAATGTGCAGAGGAGGCCTGTTGAATCTGCAAATTTAAAATTCCAAGCTTTTCCTATTTGAGAGTGACCACTAGGGTCTATGGCCCTTTGGGATTTGTCATTGTGAGTATCAGACTATACAAGGCCATAAGGAAGTGAGGAAATTAGCAAGCCTGGCCTAGCCACTGGCCCACTATCTGCTTTTAAATGCAAATTTGTTTTTCTCTACTCCATATCATGCTGATAACTAAATCTACCATCATCACATTTAGCTGTTTAACGTGTTTCTTTGTGAAAAATGTGCCTGGAACAGAAGCCAAAGGGTGGAGTTGGTGAAGTGATCCAGAAAGATGATTCTTCAGACACATCCTCTGTGACATCAAGGGCATGTTAACTCTGTGGGTCATATTGCTTTTCCAAAAGTCAGACCATGGAAACAGTTTAATAAAAATGTCTTTGACCCCGTTTAACTGATGAGATTAATCAATGAGGTGTGCTTTTTCACTCAGGTCTGCATGCATTCAGCAGGTGTTAATTGAATGGTGCTGAGCTGGGTGCTGGAGTGGATTGGAATACAATATTGAATAAGACGTGGTTCCTCTTCTCAAGGCATTTTTACAATTTGGCAGGAAATATAAAATGTGAAAACCATGAGGAGGTATTAACAAACTGTCAAATTTGTAGAGAGAGGAAGCAATAAGCTTCATTAGAGAAGAGCTGGAAATTTGGAGATAGTATCCAAATTTGAATTTAAAGAATGAAGGATATTTGAACACTTGGAGCTGTCAAGGAGCAGGGGCCACCTCAAGTTTGGGAAACACTGGAAGTAATGTTAAAAAAAGCACATTAGCATGAGGACCCAGAGGAAAGGGACTCAGCTAAACTTGAGATTCTGGGATGTGCCAACTCAGCCAAGACTTGAGAGAAAGAAAAGAACTGAAGTCAAGAAAGGCAAAAACTTGGTAGTTCTAAAAAGATGTAGTAATATGATTAAAGGCAGGGAGACATGAACCAACATGGTATACCAGAAACTAGGCTCTGTTGGGTTATAATGGAGTAAAATGTGTATACAGCATCATGCAAAGAGAAGAGGTTGTAGTTTTTTCCACCTCTATCTCATCTTGAACCATTCTGCAAGAGGCTGGTCTCCGGTTGAGCCAAACTGTGACATCTTCTGAGGTGTGCACATTTAAGAGTCAGTAAACTGGAGGACTGGCAATGGAGTCTGCCACTGCCATATGGACCTTGCTCATATGACAGCATGGTGGCACTGCCTTGAGGACACGTCTTACCTCTGGCATGTGAGAATTCCTGAAAGGATCTAGATACAGGTCCTAGAACCTGTAGATATGCACCTAGAACAGAAGCACTGAGAGTCTGGGGTGTATTTTGCTCCCAGAAAGTGGGCAAAAGCTCCAAGGATCACATTGAGAAAGTGGCCATAGCATGGGTAAGGATGCCCAGTGGGGACAATGGGAGGGTGAGCTCTTCTGAGTATAAGTAGCAAAAGGCTAATGATTCTTCAGATAATGGTGGGTTAAAGGGATGCTTGAAATAGGCAACAAGGTGCTATGACTAGACTCCTGCTGCTATGCAGGGAAACAGTTATTCCACAGAAACATGAAAATCTAGGAAAATCTACAGTGTAAGGTCAGATGGTGGTTACTTTTTGGTGGGGAGGTAATTGAGGAAGCTTGCTGGGGTGCCAGAAATGCTCAATTTCTATATGGGTGGTGATTATGTGTGTGTGTTTGTCTATAAATTTATCAAGACCTACACCTGAGATTTATTCACTATACTTGCTGTAAGTTATACTGTAATAAAATGTAAAATTTAAGAAAGAAGAAACTAAAGATGAGGTATTCACAGTTCCTGGTTTTGAATCCTACTCTTGATATGATTTATGTATTCACATATTTACAGAATTCCTACTTGGAATGGAGCAAAGTATCCTACCATTTGCTATTCCTTCATATTTTGGATATTATCAAAATTTCCCACTTGGTTTCAATCCTTCTTATATGATCTATCCTCGTTTAAAAAACATATGAAGTAAAAAAGTTATTCAAAATGATTCTTATCAATAAACTAATTCCAGAAGTGTTCTTCCTGCAGTCAATTTACCAATGTAGACAGAAACCAATATTGTTTTTCTCTGCTAGAGTGCTTCATTTCATTTCTCTAAGGTCTTTATATTTGTGCTCCACAAACACTCATTTAAATGCAGGTGTGAGGATTCATAAGCTTCTTAGCAGTGACTCAGAGTGCTGACGGGTCCCTTTTTATGATTTTTCCAGACAGAGAGGAATGGTTCAGCATGTTAAGTAGCTACAAATGGTATAATTCAGTCATAAACGGCTACTACACGTGATTGCCTACTGCCACTAAATTTCTCTACCTTAAATGTCATGTGAATACACTGGAATCTCATTTCTCCTTCTCCCAATTTAGTTAAATAAAGGGGGATCCAAAGTTCAAAATGCAAAACTGAAAACTGCCCTCAAAAGCATTTTGTGGTTACTACTAGGTATGCACAAGGAAGTGAAGGAGAATTGCAAATGAGATTCCAGAAAGCTCAAGAATCAAGGGGATGCTCTTTCCTCAAAGGAAGGATGAAGATCAAAAAGTTCTCTCAACAATTCATAAGTTAGTACATGAGATATACTAGAGATCAAATGTTCATTCCCTAGAGATTCTCCTGGGCTGGGTATGTCACGTCATGTTCCTTAGAAACAGAGCCTAAGATGGGGACTCTTTTTTATTGCCCATTTTTAAAAAAATTGAAGCAGAGTTGATTTACAATGCTCTATTAGTTTCAGGTATACAGCACAGTAATTCAGATATATATATATATATATATATATATATATATATATATATATATATATAATTCTTTTTTAGATTCTTTTTTCTTATAGGCTATTACAAAATATTGAGTATAGTTCCCTGTGCCATACAGTAGATCTTTGTTGGTTATCTGTTTTATATATAGGAGTGTGTATATGTTAATACCAAACTCTTAATTTATTCCCCACCTCGCTTTCCCGTTTGGTAACCATAAGTTTGTTTTCTATGTCTGTGGGTCTATTTCAGTTTTGTAAGTAAGTTCATTTGTATGGTTTTTGGTTTTTTTTAAAGATTTGACATATCATACGATATTTGTCTTTCTCTGTCTGGCTTACTTCACTTAGTATGATAATCTCCAGGTCAAGATGGGGACTCTTAAGCCAGTGATTTTTTTAAGGGAGACTCTTGGGGAAAACATATAAAGAAATAAGAGAAGCAAGCTAGGGAAGGGGAAGCAGGTGGGCAAGGATGTGGTTCCACCTGGTGACTAGTCTCAGCCTGATCTCAGAGGAAGTATTGGCACATGCATGGTACCATAGTGTTCTCCCAACTTGAGGCAAGAGGGCTGATCTTTGATATCACTCCATAAGTCAGTCACTGGCTAAAGGCCACCACTGAGTACAGGGTATTACCTCCCATGCATTTATAGGCAAGGCAGCTCCTGTCAGCTGAGGACAGTTCTCAGAAGAAGGGGGTGACTAAGAGTTGTTGGCAACCAGCACACACAGCATCTGGGGGATAGATGCACTGCCTTAGAACAGGGATGGAGCAGAGCACCAACTGCATCTCCACTGGGCTGCCAGATTTTTCAGCTCGGCTTTGGGCAGTGGTGTGCTTGCTGGTAAATGTTTAAAACCCAGCTCTGGGGTTGGGCATAGGGGGGAGACGAGCCCTGATTTATAGTACTATTTGCCGATTTCCATCATATAAATTCTCCCAGCATGGCCAATTCTGATCTATCAGCATGACTCACTAAATGTGGAGTTGGGAAGAAATGAGCAGAACCAGTTCTTGTGAGCTCGTGCAGCTCATGCGAGTTGATACTAGCAAAACTCTGGCTTATAGCATCCACACGTTCTTCCCTATCCTGGCAAATCAGGATTCATGGTCAACGTAACTGAATGGTAGCTGAGATACAGAAGTTTGGAGGAGTCCAGATCTCTCTAGTCGAAATTTCTGAATTCAGAGGAGAACTACTCATGAGCCATTTTTCTTTTTAAGATTTTGTTTTTTTTCTTATGTGGACCATTTTTAAAATCTTTATTAAATTTGTTACAATACTGCTTCTGTTTTATGTTTTGGTCTTTTGGCCACAAGGCATGTGGGATCTTAGCTCCCCGATCAGGAATCAAACCCACACCCCCTGCATTGGAAGGCGAAGTCTTAACCACTGGACTGCCAGGGAAGCCCCATCATTAGCCATTTTTTGCAGGTGGTATGACCAAGCAGACCTACGGTGACCAACCATCCTGGTTTGCCTGGAGCTATCTCAGTTTTGGCACAGAAAATTCCTCCTGCATCCTAGAGAAACTCCTCAATCCTGGACAGGTAACCCTAAACTTTAAGCAGACCCTATAAAGTGCTACATGTTTTAACATTGTTTCTTCCTGATTGCTCAGTAAGCTGTGAGCCCCTTGAGAGCCTAAATAGCATTTGATTAAAATCCCACAGCACTTATCACAGTGCCTGGCACACAGTAGGTACCAAATAAATCATTGCTAAAGTGTATTTAGTTGACGCTGCCTTCTATTTATCTGACATTGCTTCCCCCCCCTACCAAATTTTCATGCATTCAGAGAGCATGTCAGATATTTTTCACACACATTTAGAGTGGGCACTTAGCAGAATGCTAAGATGGTCCTACATTAATGTCTAACACTGGAAAGAAAATCCTAGGAAGGAGACAGTATAGCAAGAAGTCAATGTTACACACCTCATATGGGACTGAGAAATCCTTTAAAAAATATTTTGAGAATGTTGTGGTCATTGTATCACCAGCAGGGCCAATTGACATGATTTTATGAAGTAAAGTTCAGACTCCCTGAACTTTCGTCTCTCAGAACAGTAATATATTACTGCTTTAGGAATATAATTTTGAAGGAGGGCAGTGTATTAACCATGGCTTTTTATTTTCTGCTTTTCTGATGCTTTGACATCTGGGGCCTTGCTGACACTGAAGGGACTGCCCCTTCCAGGGCAAACTAATTCCTAGAATAGTAGACAACTCACACTAAAGGTTCATGTGCAAACCAACAAATCCAAAACCCCACCCTCCAACCCCCGACTTCCTCTGTTGGGCCCTTATACTTCCTGCCTTAATCACTCAGGTCAACTCTTACACCCCAGAGACAACTGAAATTATTCAAACCAGCCAATCCTCAGCCTTGCCCATTCCTTCAAGTGGAAACCACAGTAAAGTTCTTGCCCACATTTTCCCTTTGCTCCTTCCACCTCCTGACTGACCCTGGTGCTTCCCTATATGGTCCCCTGTAGCATGGTGTGCCCCCTCCTTTTGGAAGCTATGAGCAGCAAACTATCTTTCCAATGGCAGTTGTCTCCTGATCTGTTGGTCTCACCATAACTAATAATAATAAAACCTACATTTTAAAACAGGGGTGGAATTGTCTTCCATGGGCCAGAGTGTAGGACTTACTGAATAGCTTGCAGAAATGGGCATGTAGAGTTCTAGTCCCCCATCAAGAAGATTTAGGTATGACACAAGAGGTAGACTGTTTGCAAAATGGCCACCATGATTCTTCTCTCTGTAACAATGCCCTTGCCAGGTTCCCCTCCCCCCTGCCGACCCCTCGCTCCCCCGACACCAACTCTGGGTTTGGCCAATGGGACAACAGTAAATGTGATGCCAGCAGAGGTTTTAAAGGATTTTGCCCACTGGTCTTACCCACCCCTTGCTGCTGGGAACCCTTCTGCTACCAATGAACAAGCTCAAGTCAGCCCACTGGAGGATAAAAGATTTCTTGGAGAGAGGTCTCAGCTATCTTAGCTGAGACCCTAGACATGTGACAAGGCCATTCTTGGCTGTTAAGCTGCTACCGAGCTACCTCAGACCAGATCTGCCTAGTCAACCCACAGAATAGTGAGAAATAATAAACATTTATTGTTCTATTCTATCCCATGCAGCTGAGGAGACTGCCTACCAGAGCATTACTAAAATCTACTGTCATATTATCAATTCGAAAAACTTCATATAATTCTAGAGAACTCAAGATATAGGACAGCTGGATTCCTCTATGGTTGCTCAATTCTTGTTATGGGAAAAAATGAAGAGATCATAGTTCAAACATTCTCTGAACTTTGTAAAAAAAACACCAAAATCTATTGTGCTTTTTACTTTAATTTGATACCCTATCCTTAAAATAGAATCATGGACATATTTGAGGAATCACTGTTCATTGTCCATGTGCTTTCATACTTTCAATTTATAAGAAACAATTAATTATATATTTACATATTGAGAAATCAAATTGTATCAGGTAGGAATTGTAATATTAATGCCATGAAACAAACTGCCCCAACACATAATGGCTTAAAACAATAGGCAACTATTTGCTTATACTTCTGTGGGTCGGTTGTGTGGTTCTGCTGGTCCTGACCTGGCATGCTCACATGCCTGCAGGTAGATGTGCTGTTGGTTGACTCAGGATGGTCTTGACTGAGACAGCTGTGGGTACCAGCTCTGCTCCATGTGTTTCCTCTTTTCACAGGCTAGTCTGGGCGTATCCTTCTCATGGTGTCAGAGGGCAACTCTAAGAACAAGCCCAAATGCACTGTAATTCATGTCTGTGAATTTCACATTTGCCAACATTTCATTTGCCACTATGAGTCACATTGTTGAGCTCAAAGTCAGAGTACAAGGTAATTATAAAGTTACATGTCTAAGGGCATGGTTACAGGGGTTGGTGACAGTGAAGAAATGGGGCCAGTAATGCAATCAATCTTCCAACAAAGTAAAAAGCAGCAAGTATACCTAAAGGAAAATAAGTACTCTGAAAACAAACTAGATTAATATTCTATCATCTGTCATAAAGCTTGGGAATGCAGACATATGTTTATTAAATTATTTCCATTGAACTAATATTTATTCCTATCAAGATGTTGTGACTGCTACAGGAAATATCCTCAGGTCTGTATATGATTATCCATCTTATTATTGATCTACTCGTGCTTATATATGAGAGGCTTAAAGAAGAGTTTGAATCATTGCTTCAAGTTACACTGGAAGATATGAAACAGTGTGATTTATTTCTCAGGAATCCAGGTCATGGTTGATTTCTTTTTTGACGACCCTGAGTGGTAATGGACAAAGAAGAAAAGTGTAATGTTTAAAAAAAACCAAGAGAAATAACTGAGGAATGGGAAGGGCTGTTTCCCCCAAAAAATTTAATCTAATTTTTACACTCTGGATAGTCCTTTAAACAAGAATGGTTGGAACAATCTTTGCATAGAACTTTCTATCTGTAACATATTGACTTCTCTTACAAATAACTTCGATATGTTCTCCATCATAACTTCCAATCATGGTCCTTGTGACCAATCAACAGATCCTTTGTATTCCATTTCTTATTTAGGAGAAGTTATTTCTTATTCATTAATTTTTATCGGTCAATATCTTTGTTCCCTTCACTCACTGTGCTTCAACAGATCAAAGACTGTTCAGTTCTGATCATCTATAACCTTCACACACTGAAATTATGGCTTTAATCACCCTGGAGACAAGAATGTATTATACAGAAGTGACTGTCTCATGTCCATCCAAACAGAGTTGGTTCATTCAGCAAAAATATTAATGGCAGATATAATATATACCAAGCACTGGACTGGTGTCTGGAAAACACACAGAAGCACAATGTTTGCATTGTCCTCGCCCTAACTAAGCTATTCATCAGTGAAGACAAAGAAATGAATACACCAAAAGTAAATTACAAAGGCTTACAACAGTTAATATTATAGTTACTTGTTAGTAACTTTTATTAGGATACAGAGATGAAAGAGCTCTCTATGGCCTAAAGGGTCAGATTTACTAGTTGCTGGAGCAATTTTTTAGGACATGTTCACAAAGGCGGAGGCCCCACAGCCCACAGTGCGTGGACTCAGTTGTAATGAGAATCTGGTGTATATAAAAGCACAAGTGGTTTTCACAGGACAGCCAAACACAGTAAGCAGTAATGAGCTCCTTGGCATTTTAACTTTGAACACAAAATCAAACAAGGAAGACAAGAGGGGAAAAAAGCCAAAAGTAATTGATAACCTATAAATTAGCTAAGAGAAGAGAATTAGCATGGTTTGTTGTATATGCATTTATGTTTAGCCTTTTAAATTTATTTAAAGAAGGTTTTGTTTTTTTGTATTTTTGTATTTTTTTAACATCAGTTCTCATCAGACTCCTTAGATACTAAACTAGGACACCATACTGTGAGAGAGTTTTTAATTATTTTTTTCTTTTGCCGGTATAAGATTGCTTATATTAGAAGGTCATCGAAGAATATGTGAAACTATCTTATGACTGAATGTGGTTGCTTTCAAGACTTAAAAATATTTATCTGTGATACATCTACAGACAATATATGATTTGATTGTTTCCTTAACAACATTTGTTATTGACCTTCATTCCTTTACCCTGTGTTCCTCTGTTGGGGTTCTTTACTCTCTTTCTAAGACCTGGCCTTAGAGAATTAAGGTCAGTCCTGCAATATTACTTCTTTACTTCCTACAGTGATCTCTGTTTGCTCCTCATCTCAGCTACAGGTCTCACTCACCATCACTCATAGGTTTTAAAATCTGAGAAATTTAGGGAATATATAGAACATTATGTAGTTGATTAATGACTACCACTTAAAAATTTAAAACAAAAAATGGCAGGAAACACAATCTCACATTCAATTTTAGTTCAGCTAAAGTGAAAAATGAATGAATGCTTAAAAATACTACTAAGAAAAATGAGTAATGAATTATTTTCTGATCCTTACAGATCCATGTTCCTCAAATACTTCTAAAACGAGCTTCCATTATTTAAGCATGTGTACACATATGTACTTTTATGTATGTATGCATATACATATATGCACTTATGTGAAAGTACATATATATGCATAATACTTATATGAAAAATTGGAAAATGATAAATTTAAATTATTGTCTGAAAATACTGTTTAAAAGTATGTCAGTGTTGTGTCATTTCTTGTTAAACTCTATTTAGAATTAAGAATGTCTAGTCAGAGAGAGTTCTTTTATTCTCCTTGGTCTCTTATTTATTGCTTTACACTTTGCTCATCCCAGACTGAAGATGGGCTCACGGGAATGCCTTTCACAGCCTAGCGCAGTCTCTGAAATCCTAAACTGCATTTTTTAAAAATTAAGATATGAAATCAGTTTAAGTGTTTCAGGAGGACAGGCTCAACTACTTGCCTTTAATGAAAATTAGGTAGAAATGCCCACCAACGATCAGATGTTTTTCAAATATTAATTTGATCAATTGTGAAGTAATTTATAAAATTAAAGAAATTATATTTCCTAAACAATTTTTTAAAAAAGCATACCTCCCCTGAATATGTGAGAGCATATATGACTTTAACTGGGATAATATTTTTATTGTATTGTATAAATTAGTCTAGTCTATTTATGACTTATTGAATATGCAAATGTTGAAGTATGGGTGTCCTCCATGGAGCAGGAAGGTTTGTTTCCTACTCAATTTGATCAACCAGTTTCAAGTGGTGATTGATGTACGTCTCTAAGCTTGTTATTGGTATAAAATAAAGGGATGAAACAAGTGGCAGGGACCACAGTTTCTGAAGGTGGGGTGGATATCAACTCTTATATGATGTTGGGCCAAAGGCAAATCAAATCAAGATGATTACAGGTCAGAATTCTACCTGAAATCCAGCCTTACTTTATAAACAAGTCAGATGAATATGACCCCCCCTCTGCTAGCACTCTTGGGTGAGTTGAGAAACAGCCAAGAGCTTCTCCACTAATGGTGAATCAAATCTGTCCACCAAAGGGATGACTAAAACCCCAAAGCAGGAGAATTTATCTCCTGATGAAGTGCTAAGGTGGGGTCACTGCTTGGTCCACATCTAGTTCAAAGGATAAAAGGAGTAGTCTCCTCACTTCTCATGACTTCCCTTTGCTAAATTTATGTCTGAGTCAAGAAAGAAAACATGGGAGTCACATGGAATCTATCTACCCACAGACATATTCTGCGGGCACAATAGTCAGCCTCCATGGCAAGAGGAAGGCTCCTGTTGGGGTCCTGATGCTGTCTACTCTAGTCTCCGTGTCTGCTTCTGACTCTGGTTGGAAGAAAGGATAAGTTAGACAGTCCCCACTTTGAAATGCTTCACTTGAAAGTCCAAGACAGCTATTTTCTTCCTCTCTAAATATTTGAAGATGCATAATTCACTGCTGTTCATCAGACTCATAGAATAAACATCATGATGTCTGATTTCTCTGTTACATCTGTGCATCTTGGAGCAAGTCCCTAAATGTCACTAAGCCTCTGTGTCCTCATATAGCAGTCACTGGGTTAGACACAATGGCTGATTTCCAGCGGGGTTGTGGAGGGCCTGTTTGGAATAGTATTAGAAATAAGTACTAGAGGAGCTTTGTTTTAATTACCATTGCGTCTCCTCCCACCAGGCCTCTGTTGGTGCCCCTCTGATGTTCCCCTTTACCATTTTATTGCATTTGGACTTGAACTTTCAACTGCCAGCCTTTGTATCTTTTTGGGTGGAGTGATTTTCCTGTGGCCAGAGACTGCTTAGTGTCTACCAGGCTGGAAGTGCCACGGAATTAATATCCCCCAGAAACAGCCTTCAACCAATGACTAAAGGAAGTTGGTGGATAAATACCCCAGCTCTCTTGCATCTCAGGTGGGAAAACCTGAGGATCGTATTCGATCCTGTTTCCCAGTTTCCAGTGGGATTGACTTTGGTTGCCCACAGTGGTAACTAGCTCGATAACATCCTATATGACTACATTCCTCCCCTGTCTCACTTCCCCCATACCTCCAGTGCTATTTCCTGGAAACTCCTTCAAAATAAACTATTTCCATTCAAATCCTTGACTTAGGACCAGCATCAGACTAAGAAACTTTCCACCATTAAGTGTTTTGTGGTAGAAAATAATTAAGAATCATAAATATTTATTAATTCTATTTTCTAATGACTCTAACATTGTGTGAGCTAAAGATTCCCTACTCTTAACCTTATCATTTTAAATAAGATTGCTCTTTGCCTCTTGATTCCTTCTCATTTGCTGTGTACATTGATTGCTATGAACTTCCGATATCGAATCTCTATGCTTCAAACATGAATCAGACTTTAAAAACAAAGTCTTAGAGAAAATTCTAAAAAGATCCACATTTATCTTACTCCTCTTTTGCCCATGAAATGATGTTCTTCAACTACAGACTGAAAAATGTAAGTGCTCAATTATCCTGAAATAACAGGCTTAAAGAGGAGTGGATTTCTTGGATTTTTGTTTTGTTTACATTTGATCTTGTCCTGAAAGTCACCACAGAAACTATTGCTGTAATCACTGATTGATACTCTAGAGTTCTGCTCAGACAGACACAACAAATGAAAATTTTAAAAAAACAAAAACTCATTATGCCTTTGAGAGCTTAGAGCAAGGCTTGATTAGCAGAGATCAAAGTGAAACCATTGAGAACTTAATCTTTTTACAGAGGGGTCAGAAGGATCACATGGCCAGAGTCTAACACTCATGAATGAGGAAGTGAATAATTGGGAGCTCTTCTCTTTATTGGTGGAAGTGTAAATTGGTACAACCACTTTGTAAAACAGACGTATACATAAACATCCATACATATATTGTTTTAAACTAGGAAAAAATATATTTAGAAACAGTTCTAATGTCCAAAAATTTAGAAAAGATATATAAAACCAGCAGTAGATTAAAAAGAGATCTTTTAAAGAGAACTTTTAAAGATGTACAAAGAGATTTGCTCTTCCCTGCTAAATATGCTCCAATGTGTCTCATTGTTCTTTGCACGAAACTCAAATTTCTACTATGGTTTCCAAAGTTCTACATACCCTGGTATCTACGTACTGCTCCAAACTCTACTCAGCCCACACTCTTTTTCATACCCCGTATCTCTGCCTCACAGGGCTTCGTGTGGTTTCTCCAGAATCTCAGGATTCCTTGCACTTTTAGGCCTCTTACACTAATGGACCTTCTTGATGTGCTCTACACTCTGATCTCTGCCTGGGAAACTCTTCTTTTCATACAGATCTTAGCTTAAATGTTTCCTCTTCAAAGCAGCCACATAGCACAGGGAGATCAGCTCGTTGCTTTGTGACCACCTAGAGGGGTGGGATAGGGAGG
>RJWK010007304.1:0-50208 GCA_004363435.1 Platanista minor
GCTTCCCTGGTGGCGCAGTGGTTGAGGGTCCGCCTGCCGATGCAAGGGACGCGGGTTCGGCCCCGGTCCGGGAAGATCCCACGTGCCGCGGAGCGGCTGGGCCCGTGAGCCGTGGCCGCTGAGCCTGCGCGTCCGGAGCCTGTGCTCCACAACGGGAGAGGCCGCAGCGGTGAGAGGCCCACGTACCGCAAAAAAAAAAAAAAAAATATGAACACTGGTTAAAGCTATGAAAAAGGGAGGTGATGCACATGCACGGCAGTTTTAACAAAATTTTAAATGGCTGCTTAATATCTTAATTGCTTCTTCTTTTAGGAACTGCTTGTCAACACAAACTGACTCCACAGCGAAGATGCAAGTGGGGTTTCTGATTCAGCTGAGGACAGGCTGGATTTCGTATACTTGGTGGAAATTTCAAGAGGCTCATGCTGTATTTTGGTTTTGCAGGCCTAGTGTATATACATGTGTGTATGTATATATATATATATACACACACATATATATATATTTTTTAAAGCATTACTTGGTTTGAATCTTCAAAGAAGTTCTGGAACATCAAATGGAAATTATTCACATTTTAAAGTGCAGGCCACAGCAGCACCATTTGGTGAGATAAATCTGTGAGAAATTTCCCAATACGAATCACATATGTGGAGAAGAATCTGGCTCACAGACTTCCTTTAACTAAATGCCTGTCTAATAAAATAGCATCATGGCATACAGATGACTTGGTCAAGGAGCTGGGGCAATCCACGGTAAGTTCTGGAACTCATTAAATGCAGTTCTTTACGAGAATTTCTTGCATTTTTATGCTGCCCAAACATGTAGCAAAAAAATCAGTCACAAAAGGATCTATAATTTACATGTTTTGAAATACTAACAAAAGATATTCATGCACGGAGGCCCCAGAGTAGCCCTGAGTGGCTTGAAGGTTTCTGTTTCTATACTTAGTGTGTCTTCCACCCAAGGCTTTAAGATATTGTTGCACAGGAGCAGCTGCGATCTGAAGACCTGGCTTCCTTATTGATGCAGGCGACCCCTACACTAGCTGTTGCCTTAGAAAAACTGGCTCTGACAGGTCTTGGGAAACCCTTTGGAAGTCTGAAAGAATTCACAGGTCTCTAATCTCTGCTGCCTATTGGTCACACCCAACCCCATCTCTGATCTCCCTGTACTTAGTTCAACTTCAGGCATGTGCCTGTCCTTCTTACCACACGGTGAGATTCCAGAGGCCAGGGAAGGACTTGGGGACCAGAGTCCCACAGAAGGCAGAAGGCATGGAAGGTGCGGGGCGCTGGGGGTGGCATGCAGCCTGCTGGCTTTCTCTGACCTCCTCACCTCAGTGAACTGGCTCTACCATCAGACTCAAAGAATGCTTAGGCTTACTCACTCAGCAGCTCTCTTTACTAGTGCAGGGAAAGCTCTCCCAGAGGCAATGAGTGAATATTCCCAGCACGTCAGAATACGTGGCTTTTGAAAAAACTACACACCTTTCCCCACCCCCGTCCCCCTTTCTTTTTAGCACCGTTAACCACACCAAAATTGCCACTCTCACCAAGACTGACTGAGAATCAGAAACTGAGTTGCTTGGCTGGTACAAAACCAAAGCAGAGAAAAACTCTACCAGTGACCCTAAAAGCGGAAAATCTCGTCACTATAGAACTGGGTACACCACCGTTGATCAGTTGCTTTTGAAACACTTTGGTTAAAAAATCATCTCTTCGGGGAAAAAGCAAAACAAAATAATTACTGGACTATGTTTTGCTTTGGGGGTTTACATCTGATGATTCACATTCTAAGCCAGCTAAGTTAATACCTTTTGCTCATTCATATTTCATGATCAGACTGCTGTATTATTAGAGGTAAAAAGAAAACTCATTTGAACACACCACCTTCACAAATAAACCACAGATTCCACATGTGACTCTGCTTAACTCACGTTTGACTACTTTTTTACATAGCATATTGACATCTTTCTCTAAGCTCAAAACAGAATATGCAAAAATGGGTTATAACTGCAAAAACCCCACAACATAAAAAGCAGCAGTTCTTCCTACCTAACGTGGACTGTAACAACCTAAGTCTACATGATTCCTGATCTCCATATGATTTTAATTATTAATCCATACAAGAGTCTCAAAATATAAAATACTGAATCCAAAAGGTCCTAGTGCATCAAGCTGTCACACAGAGTAAAACACTGAAGTCCAGAGACCAAGGTTCTGGTTTTAGATTTGTCATGCAACGGCTGTAGGACTATGGGAAGTCTCTTCCCTTCATCAGAACAAGGTTTCTCATCCATAAATAAAGGTTTAACCTAGGTGACCTCCAAGGTCCCTTCTGGCTTCAAAATTCTGTGACTCTGTTAAACATGTAAATCTAAATAAAGCAAAAGATGAATAGACTACTTCAGTGAACATCTTTCAAGCTATCCAATAATCAACTTGATTCATCAACCATGCACTGAATCAAATGATTAGGAAGATAAAGCAAAAGTGTGTGTAAAAATGGATTAAGTTTTCAGAATCTTTAAAATCAACTTCTCGACATTCATGTGGACAGAGAACCACAGGGTCTGTCAATATTTCTGCTTATTCAACACTGTGGCCAAATTCTACTCAGTTTCCTAAACTTGCCTAGCTCTTCCCCATGACAAAGCCACACGACGAGTTTTAATAAGGCCACTCGCATGGCGGCACGTTAGGGCTGGATCATCATTACAACTCTTTTGAATAATTTTGTAGTTACTTAGGATCTAAAATTTTTATTCTACAATTTATCTTTTTTAAAAAAAGTACCAAAGACTAAAAAGTACCAAAGAGCAGGCATGAAGGAAAGCATTTTATCAGTGATGCTTTTCTTATTCGGCAAGAGAGCCAACATTTCAGCTGACAGACACTTCCATCACATTCCACTAGATTCTAGAAGGCAATAGTGTCTGGCTGAGAAATGACCCTGGCAGCCTAGCAGAGCCATCTGGGGACTCCCAAGGGGCACTCCAGACCAATTTGATCCAAGTTTCTAGGGTCAGAGCTCAGGCAGTACCAATTTTTTAAATGTCCCAGGTGATTCCAAAGTGCAGCTAAGGCTGAGAAGCAATGCAAGTTCAAACCAGGCTTTTCCATCTGAAATGCAGAAACGCTGGGTGAAAGGCACTGGTGTAGATGGTAAGATTTAAAAAGAAACCAAACCTCTCACTAGTTCTACTTTCTTTTTTCCTGCACAGAGAAGCAGCCAGGAGTCACTGTTCCTGAGCGTGTGAATATTAAGAATGTGTGTAAAAACCCACCAAGGGCAATGAGACTGGGAAACAGCCCTTCTCGGTGCTGTGCACTATTCAAAGGCAGGCATTGAGTTTGCTAACCTCCTGGTGCCAACAGCACCTATCCTGTGAGGTCTTACTTTTCCCTGCATCGTTACTCAGCAGCATCTCTGTGTTTCACCAAGAGGCTCTGATGGCCAGAGTTCTTCAACACCTTCTTCAACCATAACTAACGTTTGACCCATGAAAGCAAAACCCAAACCAAACCAGCAATCTCATGTCGATTACAGTTCATGAAGATTTGTATCACTTCATAGGAAGTCTGCAAAGAAGAAATAATCCCAAATGCTTCCAATTAAAATATTCACTAGTCTTATTAACTAATATTTCAACAACACTTCCACTAACAACCAACTTACATCTGGCCTTGAATTTTGTCAATTCCTCACTTCACAGGGCACAGCAAAGCAGCCCTCCTTCTAAAGAAGGGGTTCAAAGTAAAACCCACACCTTTCCCGGGATCTCAGTGATACTTTCGTCCCAATAATCAACCAGATGGGAGGGTGATCTGTGTACACAACTGAAGATACACAGAAAATTTCCAGGTAAATACAACACACTATACACATGATCAGACTCATAATAAAGGATTTCTTCCTAGCTTTCAGCCAGAAAGAGAAACAAGCTCTTGGTAACTTGTCATGATGTGTGAAATTCTGTCCTTCTGAAAGATTTGAGAAGCCAGGCGTGCCCTACCCAAACATGTGCCTGCCCCAAAACCTCCTCTAACAAAGGTCGATTAAATATTAGCAAGTCACTAGGACAGATCACCTCCAGGGAAACCCTGCACACATGACTCCAGGTTTCCAACCCTTGAAGACCTGCCCTCTGGTCTCCTCACTCATACTCCTCTCCCTCCTCGTTCAAAGGCAGGCCACCCAAAGACTTCTTTCTCCTCACCCCGGAGGGGGAACTCAGCACAGCTGGATTACCAAACACGAGGGGCTGGTTCAGAGGGCTGACCAGTTCAGAGTCTGAATCGCTGGATTCAGTCCCACTGCTGGTGGAGCCCTCGGTCATCTGCAGGGGTGCCAGCTGGGCTGCCTTGCCAGGGGCACACGCTGACTGCGCCACAGGGATCCTGGAGGTTGGACCCACGAGAGGTGTACCATTAGCCAGCGTTCTACCTTCCGAAACGGCCGGGCCGGCCAGGCCTCCCTTTCCATGGCCATCAAGCCTATCCGTCGCCTTCGGGGTTGATGCTACCTGGCTAAGAATGAGTGGATCTGTCTCTGACTTATTATATCTCAGATTCCTTAAGTGCGGCCTTTGTAAGATGGGGGAACCGTCTTCATAACGAGGACCCTGGCCTGGGAGAGGATCTCCTCCCACACTTCTCTCTCTATAGTCATGTGCGTTTTCGGAAACATAGCCTTGAGACCCGGTCCTGTCCCAACTCATACTTGGACTTGAACTTCCGCTGCTGGGAGACAAGGGGGTGGCCAGGGGACTGTGACCGCCTGAGGCCCTGAACATCTCATCTATCAGAGAGCTATGTCTTGGGAGTCTGGGGCTCCCACTCACGTCAAAGGTGAGGTCTGCTGAATCATCGTCACGGAATTCTTTGGAAGGAGGCCGGGAGGACTTCACAGAGTGAGGGGAAGCCCTGCGCCTAGCCTCTATTTGCCTCTCATCCCCGGACAGCAGATAAACACCACTGGTCAAATCACCCTCATAGTTGTCATTTGTTTGGGACCGTGACTGGGACGCTTGTTCCCTGAGGAGGTCGGATTCACTGTCTACATCACTGCAGTCAATGAAAGGAATGGAAGTGCTGCTGCCTTGGGCAGCCCTGGATGCTGGACCTGTGCTTGGCTGCGGGGGCCGAGGTCTACTCTGCTGGGTCCTGTCCTTAACGACCTCCTCCTCTTCCTCCATCTCCGCCCTGCCGGCCCCGTCTGCCTTCGTGCTCCCCGCCGGGCTCCTCTGCGGAGTGGGGTTGCGCTGTGGCCCGCGCTCCTCGGCCGAAGCGGGCGGGTCCCTTCCCGGCTGGCAGCTCTGACCGCCCGGGGATGCAGCACCTTCTCCAAAGGTAAGGCTGGCACTCTGCTGAGCCTGGGTGGGGCGGGGGTGTGCAAGAAAAGGGGGAGGGAGGTGAAGAGAAAAGGGAGAGGTTACACCACAGCTGAAAGAGACAGAGATGTGGGGTCCAGCTTAATGGCATCTCCTGAAGCATCGAGTGGCCAAGGATTGCCAAAGAAAGCCTGCCCTCCCCGGTCTTAGAACAAAGCACCCTGTCAGGAATCGGGCATTCCCGAGGCTGTCTGGTCAGGATCCAGAACATTCTTTCAGGGTGTGGAAGCCGACAGTGCAGGGTCCCCGGCAGCACAGGTGAGGCAGTGCCTCTGCTTTCCAGGACCGGCAGTCTCCTCTTGGGCATCCAAAGTTTCTAGGGAACAAGACGGTCCTTCCGGCCCACAGGGGACTGACTTCCTGAGGGGGTGGGGGCACGGGGAGGAGGAGAGGCATCATGGACCTCCAAAGGCGAGTTGACACGGATTTCAGACCAATGACAAAAACGGCTTTGTTTCGATGCCTAAGGGCAGGATGGGCAGCTTACAGACTCTCTGGATTCACACAGTGAAACTGCCTTCATGTTCTTTCCCAACAAAGTTCTTATTCTCTTGTAGAGAAAACCCTGAAAGCTCATCCAGAGACCAACTCCAGGGAAAACGAGCTCTGGCCACCCTCAGAGCAAGAGTGATGATGTGTCTTGCTGCCAACTGTGGTCGCTGCTCTGTAACATGAGCCCTGGGAAGGCACCATCCGGTCCTGCGCCAGCGCAAGGTTCTGACCCTGGGAGCCAAGGTGAGCTACACCCGTCACCCACCGCCCCCCACCCGACCTGGAGCTAAATCCCGATCTCTTCACACAAGCGCAGCCATTTAGCTGGAGGTGGGCTCAGCTCTGGCTCTGGACAGTTCCAGCCCTAAGCTGAGTTCAGGCCAATAGAGCAAACTTCCCCAGGGGCGAGGGCATGGGAGGGAGGATACAGGCCAGGGCGAGAAGCCCCGAGCCTGCGTCTGGTCAGAGCCAGGGCACACGGCTAGACTCTCCTCTAGCAAACACCCCGAAGTGGAAGGATGAAGAACAACACAGCAGACTAGGAAACCCAGTCCTCAGCAGAGGACGTTTGGTGGAAAACAGAGCTGTAACCGTGACTGTCACCATCACTGACTTGTTTTGGCACTTCTGAATTCGGCTCTGTAGGCTGCGTAGCAAGGCTTCTGATGGAATGAATCTTGCTGTGTTTCCTGGGAGAAGTCACACAAGAGAACTAAAGTTAGGTGAATTGGGTTTTTTTTTTTATTGGTTTTACATGAAAAATAACGGCATTAGGCATTCAGTAGTGAAGGCGCCCAAAGTAGTTTGGATAAACGCTCCTTGGAGATAGACCCAGTCACCCTTTCTGTATCACTTGTAGGATTCGGGGGTTGCTTCAGCCTTGAAGAAGTTCTCAGCATTCCCAGCTCCCACTGCAGTGGTCCAGCTGGTTGGGAGCACTACCACTGAACGCTAACTCTCTAGTTAAGGGAAATGTCACTGGGAGGGAGAAGTTGGCTGGGCCTGAGTGCGTTCTGAATTGCAAGCCCTGGCCTAACAATATGAAATCAATTTGTGTGCTCTGGGTAATGATTTTCTAGATCAGTTCTATAACAGAGGCCTCTGCCACTGATGAGCTACTCCTTCAGAGCGCTCCGTTGAGAGGAAAGGCCCTGCCCCAGGAATGAATTTATAGACTCCACAGCAGAAGAAACTGGTTTTTAATGCCACCAACACTTTCCCTTTAATCTTTTCCTTCCCTTAGTGTGTCGGGTCCCCAACTTCCCAGGGGACAAGCATGAGAAACTTTTCAGGTACTCAAACACATGAAACTGCATAAATATAGAGATTAAATTCCAATGTCCATCCAGCTTTTCTTTAAAATACTCCAAATTAACACACCAAGGCTCTGGAGCACCCACATTCTGAGTCAGAGAGAGGCAGACCACTTCTTATACAATCCTCGAAAGATTAATCGTGGATCATCCGAGAAAATGATGGGGTGTGCTACATCTAGATAAGCATACAAATAAGTCTCTGAACATTACGTTTCTATATACAGGGAGGGGAAAAACGACCCCAGATCTCCATCAGGAGAAATATCCAAGGATGGTCAAGGCAGCACATTTGTTTCAGCAAAAGCAAAACAAAACACCAAACAACCCGAATGTTTATTAACAGGGAATCAGATACCTAAAAGGTAATACTTTCACAATACCATAAAATGCTTAAGATAGATCTCAAAATCAGGGTAGGTTTAAAAAGCAAGACGCATGATTATGTACAATGTAATACTGATTATATAAATGAAAAAGGACACCCCCAGAGCAATTCTGCCTATTCTTTTTGGGTGCATGAATATTTCTAATAGAAGTAACATGAATTAGGTAGTTGTTGCCTCTGGGGGGGGGGGCGGGGGGGGGAAATAATGAAGGCTGTTGGCTAAAGGGGGTTTTCACTACATCTGTAACCACAATAGCTGCAAATAAGAGAAGAAGAAATAAAATCCCAGAAACCAATGTTAAAATGTTACCAGTTAATTCTAAGTACTAGGAACATGGGTGTTTGCTGTATTCTCTGTGCTTTATTGTAATTTTTAAATGTGTTAAACTGAAAGAAGAAAACCATCAAAACAAACACTTGCAACTGAACAGTCACTGGCGCACCATCCCTTCACCCCTTTACCCTTTTCTTTTAGTCCCTCTGGGCAGAGCAGTGCTGAAGGGCTGTGAGCTCTGGAGCTGGATGACCAGGGCCCACTTACCGGCTCTGAGACCAGAGCGAGTTACTCAACATCTTTGAGCTGCCATGTCTCCATCTTTAAAAAGGAAATAAAATAGCCCGGACCTCACAGAGCAGGTATGAAGACTCCATGAGTTCCTATGTCTAAAGGGCTTGGAACAGTGCCTGGCATACAGTAAGAGCTATCAGCATTTGCTAACAACAAAAATAAATCCTGTTGCTCTTCAATCAAACGTTACTGAATTAAAAAGTTTATAGAACTCTCCTCAGGACTCTGTAATGACCTATATGGGAATAGAATCTAAAAAAGAGTGGATATATGTATATGAACTGATGCACTTTGCTGTACACCTGAAACTAACACAACACTGTAAAGCAACTACACTCCAATAAAAATTCATTAAAAAAAAAAAAAAAACCTAAAGGAAAGGGTTTGCAATTTTTCCAACTAAAAAAAAAAAAGTTTATAGAAATACTTCCAATTCAAATCCCCAAATATTTAAGGACTCACCGGTGAGTAGGTTTTTACAGCCCTTTACCCCCTCTGTCAGCTCCTGTTCCTCTTTTGCACCCCTGCCCTCTGCTGGCTTCCTCTCCACCCTGGAGGTAAGTGGCCCCCGGGCCTCAGCTGTTCCTAACCCCGAAGCGGCCGGGACTGACTGGGCGGCAGCGATGCTCTAGCTCACCGGGCCTGGGGGGAGCGATGCTTAGGCGCAGAGCACCACTGCCTGCAGAGAACGACTCCTTTCAAATCGCAAGCGGCACTGACGTTGCTCTTACCTTTCAAACTGCACCTTCTTATGTCTTCCTTCTTTAACATAGTCGAGAACCTGCTTCTGAGTCCGGCCACTAAAATGAAGACCACGAGAGGGGGCGGAGAAGACAGCAAGGCGTTCTCATTTCACACTCAGCACAGCCCTCCACCATCTTTGCCTCCCTCTTCCCACAGCTGGGAGTTTTCTCGGCTAGCCCGGGATGAAAGCAGTCCCAAGAGAAACTGTGCTTTTGCGTCCATTCTGTCTCTTGACATTTCCCTTATACACGACAGAAAAAGTTCAATGAACTCGACAACTTAACAATTCTGTGTTTGATTATTAAAGCAACCATCCCAAGAGCCTGTACACTTCATGAAGGCAGGGATAGTTCTGTTCACTGTATACCCCCAACACCTAGAGCAGAATCTGACATGCAGTAGACACTCAAAGACTGGTCGAAAGAATGAGTGAGAAATTGAACCAGTGACGGGCAGGTCTACATAGCATTCGGTGAAGCTACAGCAAGTGTTAACAAGGTGCTTTTGCTTCTACAGAGAAAGGAAATCCTTTCTGAATTAGCAGAGTTCCACTAGGAGTTGTCTGTGGCTGGGTAGACTGCCTTGTGGCTACCTAACGTTCAAACCGAACACAGCAAGGGGCTGCCAGGAGCCTTCTGCGATGACCGAGCAAACATGCCACCAGCCAAAGCTCTTGGAAGCCAGCTTTCCCGAGGAAAGTCTTGGGGAAAATGACCACATGGCAAACGGAGAGACATGAAGCAGAATCCTTACCTGAACCGAAACGATGACCCTCGGCTAAAGAGAACGGGCTTTGGCTTTGGTTTGGGCTCTTCAAAAAGTCTAAAAAAGGCATGATGTTCAACACAGATTTTCCAGAAGGATTTGCAAAAATCCCGACTGGCCATTAGGAATTCCAAGGTATCCTGGTATGAGCTCTAGAAAGAGAAAAAAATAACACTTTGGTTTTTTCCATTACCCACAGACATTCAGGTACAATATGGGAAAAGGGGGCAGACGACACATTTGTCCAATAAAATTTCAATTGTGTATTTTATTATAGCATGACCATAAATCCACATATCTAGTAAAATACATTTGTTCCTCAGGACGAGATATAGTCATCATCGTTCAACCACTTTCTTCCCCACTTAATTCCTTAGAGGAACAAACAGAAAATGGGGTTACTCAGCAGAAGTTGTAACATTTCCTTTGACAGAAATCATAAACAAATGCTGTTTCCTTGGCTTACATTTCCTTCTTTAAAAAATATCCAAGTACTGGGCTTCCCTGGTGGCGCAGTGGTTGAGAGTCCGCCTGCCGATGCAGGGGACGCGGGTTCGTGCCCCGGTCCGGGAGGATCCCACACGCCGCGGAGCGGCTGGGCCCGTGAGCCATGGCCGCTGAGCCTGCGCGTCCGGAGCCTGTGCTCCGCAGCGGGAGAGGCCACGATAGTGCGACGCCCGCGTACCGCAAAAAAAAAAAAAAAAAAATCCAAGTACTGAAATGCCCTTTCTGCCTCCTTAAAATAACTGAAACACATTTCTTCTTTCTGTTTTCTCCCCCATGGCTCATGCCAACTTTGAATATTGTGCTTAAGCCTTTTCTCCATCAAAAAGCATATGGCTCCAGCCTCCAGGTGGCCCCAGGGACCCTACGGGAAATGAACATTTTTCCTGGAGCGCTGAAGTACCACCCAAGGCTGAAAAGTTCACGTCCTTTGATTTGGGAAAGGGGATACGGTAACTTTCTACTTCCAGACTGAATGCTCTCAATTTAAGTGACCGTATTATGGAAACAAATGTTACCACAGCCCTTAACATTCGCAGCAGTTCCAGCCATTCTGGGAGAATCTCACAGTTCTCGGTAGCGCAGTCTCAACTTAACAGACAAATCGTGCCGCAGTACCCAGTCTTTTGGACGCAAAACACGTCTTCTCATAGAAAACAAGTTCCAGTGGGTGCCTGCTTCCCAAATCAGGCCATGAAAACCTATTTCATCCATAATGTAAGCAAATTACTATAAACCTAGACTGCCATTTATAATCTTTTTTTTCCCCCATGGGAAAAAGCACTCCAGTTCTGGTTGGGGACATCAGCACCCTGTCGCCCATCCGTCCCTATTTCTATGGTGGATGGAGAAAACAGTTTCTTCCTTCTCCGACCCGGTGCCACGTGAGCGACGTCTTTAGAGGGTGGGTCTTCGGGAAGCGTGCTAGGGGAGGGGCCAGGTCAGCTCATGAGAGTGCGCTGATCAGGGGCTGGGGACTGCGCCAGGACCACCCCTGGGTGGGGAGGGACAGACCTGGAGCACGGCAGGATGCTGACCGGGGTGTCGAGGTGGCCGAGGCTGGAGACACGGCGACTGCACAGGAGGGGGCGGCCCGTAAGTGCACAGCGAAGTGACCCCTCCCTGGGCACACATCTGTGCCCTCTGTCTACTGCTGATGACAGCTGCGGAGGGACCGAGCGTCTGGATACACCATACAGACTGGCAGACACCTGGAGAGCTGCGGGCCATGGGTTCCCCCTGCGCCCTAGCGGGACCCGCCCCACCCCGAGGGGGCTCATTGGTCTCCTTCTCTTTCCCGAGAGGCACTTACGTTCACATCTGGGCGGAGCTTGATGAGAAAGCGCTTCCTCTTGAAGCTCAGCTTCCGCACCTTTGCCCAGTTGAAGGCATTGATCTTCGTAAAACCCTGAGAAGAAAGGTATCGGCCAGTGAGCCGGGAAATGAATGACAAGCAACATGGGAGTTGGTCTGCTCTGCTCACGGGGAGCTGACGTTCTACCGCTCCTAAGAATGCCTCTTGCTGGAGAATCCCCGGGCTCTGCGACTGTGGGATGATCCCCATTCCCTTCCTGGATCATTGTTTTGCACTAATTACATGATCTGGCCTTCAAATTAAGTCTGCCTCCAGGGACAGAAGAGGCTGGCCGAGGGGCTGATACAGAGAAAGATAAATAAAAATAAACACCATGACAACCACCACAACTACTGGCGACCATCATGGGCCGAGTGCCAGGCACTGTTCCAAGTCCTCTACAGCCCTTACCTTGTGAAGCCCCCCACGAAACCCAGGGAGCTGGATTTATTATCTTCATTCTACACCTGTGGAAACTGCAGCATGGCTAGATTTTAATTTGCCTGAAATCACATGGTTACTGCAGCAGAGTGAGATTCCCGGGCATGTGCCTTAACCAGCAGCTGTTGTTATAGCCACAGAAGCAACACAGCGGTTAGTGATCACCTGCTCTGTCCACACTGCTCTGCTTTCAACAGCACAAGCAGGGCCGGGGAGGGGAGACCCCACCCTCCGCGTGTCTCTGAGGCCAGAGAACAGTCTCCGGGAGGGACGCACACATCTTCATCTTTGATCGCCAGGTGGGACCGGGGGAGACACAGCGGGGAGTCGCCAGATACCAGCTCCTATCTGTCCTGTCCTCTCAAATGAAATTAGAATTCCTCGAGCCCATCTGAACACCAGAACCATTTGTTTAAATTGGTTAGAATGAAGCAATTAGGCACAGGCAAGAAGATTAATTTCAAGATACAGTCCTTGTATATGATGACATTAAGGAACAATTCTCAACACTTCAAGTGTCTCAAACACAGTCCAAGCGAATTAATTCAATTGTGAGGCACTTCTTCCCCCGACTATGATCTTTAGAAATGTTTAAACGTTTTAGCTTTGAAGTGGAATGGTAGGACTGACAACCACATTGTTTCACCGTTGTTTTTCTCATCAGAGATGCCTAGATTATTTCTGCAGGTCAGTGAAGGACAGTCACATCCTCAAATACTATGCCGCTCACAAAATGTCACTTCCTAGTGTCCCATAGGAAACCCAACTTCAACTTCTCTTGGGACACGAACCTTTGGTAATTAGTGTCCGTCATAAACATCTGATACAGGAGCAAAGAATCACTGGGGTTACTCAGGCAAAGTACGAAGGAGGAAATGTAACCCAATCTGGCAAAGCTCAATAAAGGAGTTTTAGGTCATGCACGTATTTACACCTTCAAAACTCGGTGAAATCTGACCCTATTTCATGAGATGAAATAGGGTCAGATGCTTTCTTCATACCCCTTTGAAACCAAAGCCACCAAAGCACAGATTATCCACTTTCGCTTAAAAGAGAAAGCCTTGAGGGATATATTGTACAGCACAGGGAATCTAGGTTTTATTTATATATATATATATATATATATATATATGTATTCTTTTTAAAATTAGGTATAATTTTCTTTTTTAAATTGAAGTATAGTTGATTTACAATACTGGGTAAGTTTCAGGTGTACAGCAAAATGATTCTGCTATATATATTTTTATATATATATGTAAACATCTACAGTCTTTTAAAAATTCTTTTCCATTATAGTTTATTACTAGGCAATATTTTATAACAACTTTAAATGGAGTATAACCTATAAGCTATTCAATCACTATGTCATGTACCTGAAACTAATATAATATTGTGAACCAACACTTCAATATAAAAAAAGAAAAAAGAAAAAAGTCTTGAGGAAACCTTTGGGGTGATGAATACGTTCACTGTCTTGATTTCACTGATGGTTTCATAGGATATACATATTTAAGAACTTATACATATTTAAGAACAGCATGCTTTAAATGTGTGCATTTAATTGCATGTCAATAATACTTCAATGAAATTGTCAAGAAAAAGAGATGCGTTAATCAACAGCAGTACAGCAGCAGTGTGATCAAGGGTGCACACATTTCAGAGTGCAGAGTGCTATGTCCTTATGTAAAACACAGGGAAGGGTTCAAGAGCAGTATGTGTGTAGGTGCAAAATTACAGCAGGACATGGACATAGCTTCTGTGAATTTATAAAACTGCTATATCTTCTAAGTTAGGTAAATGTGAAACCGCAAACAAGCTAACTTAGGTAAAACCCAAATCAGGTTAAAAAAAAAAAACAAAAAAACCCCCAAATTAGGTTAAAAAAAAATCAGATGAATATCATGAGCAAGTGTGAAAAAGGTGTTTATATTGGGGATCTGAAATCTTGATTCCATTATACTATGTTCAAAGTTAGGTCAACAGAGAGATAGGGATTTCTATGACCCTACAAAGTCAATAAATGCAAACAAATCTGCAGTCATGGATTCCCCAACCAGAGCAAGGCAAAGGAAATCAAATCTGCAAGTTTGAGGGTCTGGACAGAAACAGGAAACCCTGAGATGAGGTTTGTTTTTCCCTGTTCACCTAAAAATAACTATCAGAGGTCTTAGCCTGGACCACCCAACATGGAATCAGAGTTGAAGGGCCAACTCTTATCTCTGCAACACCAAGGGAACTGAGCTGGTTCTAAACGCTCTTACCTGAAACACTAGAATCCCCGTGTTGGCCACAGCCAGGTTGATCTTAGTGCCTTCCCGGTCCTTAGCTGGGTGCAATCGGATGCCGTACATCTCCAGCCTGCGGGCAATCTCCAAGAGCTGGAAATCCGATTCTGCTGGTGTTTGTCCACTGACAAAACAAAAATTCAAGAGAAAGGCCAGGAGATTTGAATTCTCCGTGTCTATGAATTCAAGATTAAGCATCTTCTCTTCGGAAATAAAAAGGCATTTCATCGCCAACAATGGGGCTACCCGATCAGATGACACCCAGCCTCCCATTCATTATAATCCGAAGTTGAGCAACTGGAACAAAAGCTCTATTGCTTGTGTAACACAAAACCCCAAAAGTCTATCTCAAACTCGGCCAGTTTTTTGGAATCTCAAAGAGTTTCCTTTAAGGTCATATAAAAGCAAAACACGACCATGTTGAAACAAGTTTCTAGTTACTTACAATAGCCCTAAACTTGCAAAGTTCAACACTCTGTCAGGGCAACTATCACCAAGACTCAAGTGCCTTCCTTGAAATACAACAACAAAAACAAAAGGAACAGAGAATGCTTTGAAAATATTTTATTCGTCAAAACAGAAAACCAAAATGGACATGGCACAAAAGTTCTCCATTTTCAAAATATTCTTATACTGTCCCTAGTCATCATGTCCCCTTCCTGATTTCCTGGTACTCGGGGTCTTATACTCTTCCTTTTACTCCAAAGCATGGGGTGTCCTAAATTCCAGTGTTACTCTGGTCCCACAGGAAAGCAAGCAAGGAGCCCAGAGGTCTGGTCTTGAGTGGGTAACCTGTGTTACCAATAGTCCAGGATAAGTAACAACACTCACTGAGCCTCTGTGCTCTCCTCCCTCACCCTTTGTATAGTTCTTCCCAATAAGTCACAGGTGTGTGTGTGTGTGTGTGTGTGTGTGTGTTGTGTGTGTGTGTGTGTGTGTATCCACGTATGTCAAAGGACAGAGACAAGGAGCTCAAAGCAAGTAGGAAGCAGCAAGGGAGACTTACATGTGGTTATGGTGAAATTCCACAATTTTGTCTTCTAGTGCATCTTGCTGAGGTATGTACTTATATTTTGCTAAATGCTCTCTGTCCGATGCTTCATCAAAATCCCCAATCTCAGCTACAAAGAAAGAGAGAAAGAAAAACCAGCCACATTTGATTAATACTTCACAATTTGTTATACTCCCAGTGGACTGTTCCCCAACTAGCAAACCAGAAAAACTAGCAGACAACACAAGGCAATCCCAGCTGGTAGGTATCCTAAGGGCTAGATGTGAGAAGCGGTGGCTGTAAGGGCGCATTTAACAACCGTGTCAACGTAAGATGACAGTTTCCGCTTTTTCTCATCTCTACCAGTTGGAAGGAAGGCTTCAGAATCATCCATCTTTAGCCATCCGTGTTCCTGGTTTGTTTCTTTCCTCCCCACCCCAGCTAGGGCTTCATTTCTACTTCAGGCAGTACGTCCTAGGCGTGTGGATTAAGGCCTTCTGACTTCTAAGTAAGCCCCAGAATTTCAGGGCTTGACAAAATCAACTTTGGAGACACATGTATAGCAATTATTAGTGCAAATCCCAAATGCTTTATCATGTAGAGAAAAGATGATTATAACTAGGGGTAAACGTACATAATCTAATTTGGTAAACATAAATTCAAGTGTCTTAAATTCTGTGTAGTTGTGTTGTCAGAAATGACAGATCAGATCGCAAATTCTTACAAATTTTTAGTCTACAAGGAAGTGGATGCATAATTTTCTCAAGTCCCCAAATTGCTCTAATCTGGAAAACTAAAGGATAGAGCTTTAAATTCATAATTGTACCTTAACACTAGCTCCAGCTCAGTTTACAGCAATTTAATACAGATGGAACAGCATGCCTTTATCATACAGTCTGTGTAACAAGCTTAATAAAATGACCAGAGTCCAACTGTTTACAATAAAAGTAAGTAAACCGTTGCCATGAAGCCTAATTTTCACTTTGTCATGTGAAGCAGCTTGTCACACTTTGGGCAATGCACCCCAGTAATCACGCAGGATGTGGCCTATATGTTGCTATAAATCACAGCCACTGAGAATATTTGCTTGGCACCAGCCGGGCCATTGGAAGAATCAGTCACCCACTAGCTTCTCACTGCCATGGCAAATCAATAACATTATTTCCTAGTTGCACTTTGTGAACAAATTTCACCTTCCCTGAGTAAAGCTTCCCCCCTCCATCACAGGAAACTGTGCAGGAGTGGCCATACTGCCATCCTCACTGGTTTGCCATGGCGATGGTGACACTGTCTTTTCTGCACTTTCTCCTATCCGGCCTCAAGAGAGCACAGTTCATCTCATTATTCACGGTAGTGCTGTTCCATCAAGTCCCCGCGCACGTCGAATTAGTGAAGACTAAACCATCATTCCCAGGGGAAATACAGGGTTAGGTTCCTGCGAGACTCTTGAAACATTTTCACCAACTAACCTTGTTTTCTGTGTGTTTCTGTTGAAAGACATCCTACTTTATGTACCTTGTTGATTCGTGAACACTGGACCCACGGCCAGCAGCACCGTAACGTCTGAACAAAGCTTATCTACACCCGTAAACACCTGTGTTTACTTTCTCCGTGAGGCACATCGAAACCTTCCTGCACTCAGGAACACTACACAGCACTGCAGCAACGATGCTTGGGGGCCATTTAAAACAGGGAAGTCAACAAAAAGCACAGAAATGCAAAAAGCGTGGCTCCAAAGAGATCACAAAAAGGACACTTGTTTCCCGTATGACAGCTGAAACCAGAAGGCAGAGCATCACCTCCTCCGACCTCCGCTGGGGAGGTGAGGGAGGGGCGGCGACTCAAATATTTTACCCTCTTGCGCATGTCTGCGAGTAACCTTGAAAGCACCCACAGTGCTGATTCTGGGCTTACAAATACATTTTGGAGAGCAGGTGAATTTGCAAACATGAAATCTGCAAATAATGAAGACAGACTGTGTATGGTGGGAGGGAGAGGGGACTCACCTAAATCCTAAATTTCTTATGAGTTGTAAGTTTGGGTTTCTTAACATATATGAATTTTATAACAGAGCCTTTTCCATAATTCAGTATAAACGAGCTAAGAATTCCAGTTTTTCCTTTGGCATCAGGGTCAATACGCCTGAACTGTCTCTTCCTCAGAGTCACTTGCTTTTCAACTCCTAAAAGGCAAGGGCAACACGACTGTGAAATCCACTTTCTCCCACATGCTCTCTTGGAAACATGGAAATAGGCACCTCCTTATGTCTGGAGAGTCTGAGAACTGTAAGTGTGCAGGATATGACTATTTTTTAATTACAGGTGTCATATTAGCTGATGTATATACTAAATTCCTTTGCAGTCTACTCTTGGCAAAAAAATAAGAACACCACCGCCCCCCGCCCCACCCAAATCCTGTGAGAAGTCTCATGAGGATGTGCTTGCACAAACTTGTTCTGCCAGGTACAATCCTCAGAATGGACGCACACACAACCTGCAGAAATCTAGCCCCACCATGCCTCCTCTGTTACATCAGGTCCAAACTGTTTGATTCTTCTCTTCATCAGCTTGTCCCACTTGGTCTATTCATAATCAACTAGAGAGTATTAAAAGTCTGAAATATATACAGGGGATACCTAAGGCCAGTAACAGAGGAACCAATGAAAACAATACAGACTATGTGAAAGATGACTCCATGAATTCAAATGAAAGGGAGGAAAATTTGTTTTTAAATCAGATTGCATGTATAGATACAGAGGAGATGACAATATAGCTCACTAGAGATAATTTTCCATCAGCATTAATATCGCTTCTGCAGAAGGGAGATGAGTTGACCCCTCCTACCTTACTGATGACGTCAATAACTACCAATAATTTAAACGAACACACTATTCACAGAGGACTCTGTGAAATTTCTCCTTCCATGACAGAATGTACAGGATGCTTAAAAATACATAAATGGGGGCTTCCCTGGTGGCACAGTGGTTGAGAGTCTGCCTACTAATGCAGGGGACGCGGGTTCGTGACCCGGTCCGGGAAGATCCCACATGCCGCGGAGCGGCTGGGCCCGTGAGCCATGGCCGCTGAGCCTGCGCGTCCGGAGCCTGTGCTCCGCAACGGGAGAGGCCACAGCGGTGAGAGGCCCATGTACCGCAAAAAAAAAAAAAATAAAAATAAAAATACATAAATGGGGGCTTTGTAAGTATAAGATTATAGAAACAGTGTGTCACACAACTGTGTATCACAGAGTATAGAAAGAGAAGAAATACTTCTGAACGCACCTATTTCATTTCCTTTGGAGAACTCAAGATTCTCAGGGGATTTTGAGCCCCTTGTTGGTGCCTGGGGGTGAGGGGTCCACCAGACCAAGCACATGGTTTTCTGGATTCCTGTGACCCTCCACTTCCCATGTGTGCAAGCAAGATTCACTCCTTGTTCAAAAAGGAAGATTCACTCTTTCTTTAAAAAGGAAGGGCCGGGGCTTCCCTGGTGGCGCAGGGGTTGAGAGTCCGCCTGCCGATGCAGGGGACACGGGTTCGTGCCCCGGTCCGGGAAGATCCCACATGCCGCGGAGCGGCTGGGCCCGTGAGCCACGGCCGCTGAGCCTGCGCGTCCGGAGCCTGTGCTCCGCAACGTGAGAGGCCACAACAGTGAGAGGCCCGTGTACAGGGAAAAAAAAAAAAAAAAGGAAGGGTCTTAGGAGGAAGGGGGCTACGAGACTGAATGTCATCAGGAATAGCTGACTAAATTTCTCTTCTCTCACCAAAGGCCCAGGGTCAGAGACCTTTGCTGAAGCTGCTATTCCAGTAAGGAAGTTTTATGTCAAAATTTCCCATTGTTTGGAAAGGGAGGGCCCTAGGTGAGTGAAGATAAAGAAAGGAGGGTATATTTATTGAACACCTAACATATGCTGAATATTGATGCTATCATTTCATTTTCATCTGCTATGAAACAGATTCTATTATCCCCCTGTTCCAAAGGAAAGAGAGGCTGGAGGCTTAGTAACTTGCCAGGGTGAACAATCAACTAACAGAAACGAGGTCTGCCCGATTCAAAGCCCTCCTCTGTCCACTGTCACTGTAAGAAGAGAGAAGACCAAACACGGGAAAGACAAAAGTTATGTAACTTTCTGTGTCAAAGCTTCCTCATTTTAAAATGGGGATAACAGTACTGAGCTCACAGGGTTGGTGTAAGAATTAAATGAGATAATATACACAGAGCTGGAACACAGTAAAGTTAAAAAAGTTTACCTACTTTGTTCTTTTTGGCCTGTCTTTTCCTTCTCACATCTTTTTTTTCAAATTAATAAGAAAACACCCGTCTACTAAGTCTGGCAGATATTCAACAATGGCCATGCACAAAAAATAAGATAAGCATGGTCTCTAGAAACACCTCATCATTTTGCACTAAGGTAATTTGTTGACTACTGGGAGTGACCCTTCCTACAAACCTGTGGAAAGCCTGTTAACTGGGCAGTTATCTGGACAGGATGGGGCTGATTATATGGGACTACTTTGTATACAATGGAAATTTTAGAATGATATGCTAGCACAATGTTTTTTATACTAGCGCTTTTACATGTTGACCTTGGTCTATATACATAATTTCCTTCCTGAAACATAATGTATATATTCCATTTCAAGTAACTTCTGCCTTGACCAAGACAAAAAAAATGCCCGGGTGAGTACTCAGGAAGCCTTAGAATGAGCACAATCTAACTTATCCTTTGTCTAGAGGAAGAAAGTTAAAATATGTAGCTTCAAGCATCACTTGGGTTCCGTCCAGCTTCATGTGTCTTGGTTTACTGAACTCTCGAGCAGAATACAAGAAGGGAAATCTTTGACAGTTTTATGTCTGAAGGCTAACGTGCCATATTCAATGATGAATATTAAATGAACGAACAGGAAAGAACGAGTTTAGTCTACTTTGCCACCGTGTATCCAAGCTTCTCCTTTGAGTCAACTGAGATTTCAACAAATGCGCAGTCCTCAGAAAGAGCAGACAAACACCAGAACACAAAATTTCCGGGTCAGTGTTTGGTGGGGGAGTATATATACACAAAGTTAGGAGTACTGTTTTCCACCCCTTGGGTTTCATGCTAATAGCAGTGTAAGACAAAGACATTATTGCTTTCAGTGGATGCCATTTTTCTCCCCACCAAGCAGATCACCGTGTTATTTCCCACATACTTTCTGAAGGAGAGCAACAGAACTTACATTGCACAATGTGTGAGATCAAGAGGGCAGCACTGGTGTCACTACACGTCAGCCTGCCTTGAGCCAGGTCCTGCTTCACCTGCAGAGCAAATAGGTACCTGCGAATACAAAGAAAGATGGGTGTCATATACACAGAGATGGGTGTCAAGCAAAGAGGGTGGGGAGGTTTGGCAACAAAGTCAGGCTCACTGGCAACTTGCCCACACAGTGAGGACCTAAAGAAAGGTACATAGTCCAGAGAACAAGAAAGTCTGCACAGGAGGGATGAATTCCTGGTGCTACTGGCTGCAATGTAAATATTCACACCTCCCTTAAAGCACCGGGAGATATATGCTGCAATCTTTCCACACAATGAGTAATGCATTTCATTTTATATGGAGAGATACAGCCATAAGTAATTAAGGCTACAACTTACCACCCTATCTATTTTTGCAGGGTAGAGCACACACTTAAAATTTTTTCACAGATCAGTCAAATATACTAAAAAAATGGCTTTATGGCTCAGACAATAACAGTAGGTAGGCTATCATGGTTAGGAAAAGCCTTGCCAATGGAACTGGAAACACAAGAGTGTCTTTTTCTGTGGTATAATAAGTCACTCAGCGTCTTCCATAAGCCTCAGTTGCCAGATCTTTAAAAATCAATTTAAGTTATTTAAAAATTCTTTTCTTTATGCAGTAGAATAAAGCAAGTAACATTTCTGGTGGAAGAAAAAAGTATAAGTCAAAGAAATTAAGTAAAAACAGGGCGATGTTAAAATCGATTTGAGAATATCAATATGAACGCATAGATTTTTAGAAAGGCATTTGCTATTTTGCCCACTGCCTAGAAGAAGCGTCACTTCGGCAGCAACCCTTAGCAACCAGATTCAGGCTCTCACACAATTACCCATGAGAAGGATACAAAGGTAGGACCTTGCAGAAATGGTAGGTTCCAGGTGTGGGGCAGAGGAAGGTACAAAGCAAGCCTGGAAGATCTAGCTATGCCAGAGAGCTAGGCAGCTTGCAAATATAAATGGGTTATATTGAAAGGGGGAAAAAAAACCTTGAAGGGGCGTCCACTGGCCAAAGTTGTGACAACTTGAGTAGCAATAAAGAATGATTAAAGTGAACTGAAACACATGGAACTAATAAAACTTTAAGAGTCCATTATAATAGTCATAAAAATAGAAAGCAGAAAAAATAGAATGTATCACCATTTGAGGAGTCTATTCAAGAAGTCTTTTTTAGGAAACTGGTAACCCAAGGCAAAAACTTGGGCATGTAATCCGTCTCTCCAGTAGGAAGGGTATTCCAGGATATACAGACAATCTAAGTAGATGAGGCAAAGTTCTACTTTACAGAAGAACACCGACAAATAACGCAGCAAAAATAACAGAATTATAAAACCCTCATCCCACATCTCTAAAGAAATTACTGACTTGGCAAGGATTGTTAATCATTATAAAAACCACTTAGGAGTTTGGACATTTGCATACAAAGTCATATGACTTTCCTTCGCAACGGAAAGGTCAGAATGTAACCACCCTTAACTCAGCGATCAATCTCAGCATCACTAATGAACAAGGAAACACACGACATCACTTAGGACGGGATTCTAGCCAAGAATGTTTAACTTGTATCCTTTAGAACTAAGGTCTAGTTTGCAGGAAATACAGAAGATAGAGGAATAAGCTAAACAGGAAGCATCAGACAAATGTAGCAGGTAGGCTATATATATATATATATTTGTTGTTGTTGTTGTTTGTTTTTTGTTGTTGTTGTTGTACGCGGGCCTCTCACCGCTGCGGCCTCTCCCGTGGCAGAGCACAGGCTCCGGACGCGCAGGCTCAGCGGCCGTGGCTCACGGGCCCAGCCGCTCCGCGGCGTGTGGGATCTTCCCGGACTGGGGCACGAACCCACGTCCCCTGCATCGGCAGGCGGACTCGCAACCACTGCGCCACCAGGGAAGCCCCAGGTAGGCTATTTTATAGTATGACCGGTTCAGTTTCTTCAACAAGATGGTATCACGAAGAGAAAAAAGAGGGGGACCTGCTAGATTAAGAGGTCCAAAGGGCCTAACAACCAGATGCAATGTGGTCCTACAGTGAATTTCACATTAGATGAGCAGATATAAATGACATCTGGGGAACAAAGGGGGACATTTGAGTATGGCCAGGGTACCAGATGAGATGAACAGTACATGTATATGCACAGAAAAAATCAGAAAGGCTCCCTCACTGATGTGTTAACAACGCTCAGCTCTGGGCAGCAAGAACACAGTACTTTTATCTTCTTAGTCTTGGTTACCTGTATATTCTAACTTTCTACACTGTACATTGATTACTTCTGTAATAACAAAGGGTTCTTTTTAATTTAAAAAAAAGGCCTTTTTTTTTTTTTTAAAGAAGATGTTGGGGGTAGGAGTTTATTAATTAATTAATTTATTTTTGCTGCGTTGGGTCTTCGTTTCCACGCGAGGGCTTTCTCTAGTTGCCACGAGCGGGGGCCACTCTTCATCGCGGTGCGCGGGCCTCTCACTATCGCGGCCTCTCTCGTTGCAGAGCACAGGCTCAGTAGCTGTGGCTCACAGGCCTAGCTGCTCTGCGGCATGTGGGATCTTCCCAGACCAGGGCTCGAACCCGTGTCCCCTGCATTAGCAGGCAGATTCTCAACCACTGCACCACCAGGGAAGCCCAAAAAAAGGGCTTTTAACACGACTAACCATAGAGGTGGCCTTAAGAATTAAATGAGATAATACATGGAAAGCATAGTGACCAGAATGAAAACATTCAGTATATGTTAGCAATTTTTTTTTTTAAATAAAAGAAAAATGAATCCCCTTTAAGTCATTTAGGAAATTCCATGATTAAGAACTAAAGAACTACAGAGGCGTTCTGTAACCAGAAAAAAACCAAAACAAAAAAACACCCACAGATCCACTAGTTGACAACAGTTGACCTTTATCCACCCCCCACAATGTAATGTTTAATTCATTCATTCATTCACTTCCTTTTATCTCTGTCTCTGTCTCTCTCCTTGGAAAGTCAAAGTAGAGAATGGCAGAGCATATAAAGTAATCACAACATCAGCACATAGGTTTATATGGGAAGATGTGGTACAAACCGTATCTCTGCATTGGGCAAGTGGTTATTGTTTCTTGAAGCCAACACTTAGAATGACAGGCTTTAATTCTTATCTGTGTGGTTAGTTTTTACCTAAGTAGGAAGAATGTATGTTTTAAAAGCATGATGTTCCGAATATGGTAACGGCTACCAGTTCAAACACAGGATGCTGTGTCCAGGGACAGACTCAGGGTCAGGGTCCGACAGGCTTCGGGGCCTCTGGGGAGGGTCTCCTGTGGATGGCGACACGGTGCTGGGTTCCGAGAGCTCACCTATTTAGACAGAGGACGAGTGCCCCGTTGCCAACTGCAGGAGGACTCTGTCACTCCCTGATTACGCTGACTTGTGCTAAGGCCCTTGTAATCTGAGAAAGACCTTCCTGGGTACCGTCTCATCTTCTCGTAAAGACAGCTGTAAGTCCCGCACGCTGGCTGCAGGGCTAACTTTAGAAATTCCGCAGCACCTTCTGCATTCTAAACTGAAGCAGCTCCAGTCAAATTCACATGAAGGGCTCAAAACGGAATCAACTCTCCTTGGCGGAAGGATGGATGCGAGGAGGGAGGCGATGACAGCGGCAGGGCCAATCAGAGGGCTGTCACTTCCAGGGACCACAGGGGAGGAAATCACACCCATCTTGATGCCGTGGTTTAAGCATGCCTGTTTCAATTTATTTCATCCGGGAGCTCTTCATCTTTCTTCCCTTATTCAGTGTACAGTACGACGTCTCTGCCAGCCAAAGGACAACACTGCAGCAGGCCCCGCAGAGCAGCAAATTCTGATAGGTCCCCTGCACCATTAAGAACACAGCCAAGTAGAAACTGGATCCCACGTCAGATGCGATGCTCGGAGAGTAGTGGTGTACGTCTGACCTCACCAGCACAGCCAAGTGATTCTGAGCTCTGCCAGAAGAAAGCCTGCTAACTTCTTTCCCAAAGACCCCTCACCCCCAAGCGGTTTTAAACTTGCATCCCAGAGTCAGTACTTTTCTCCTTCTAGATGCCTGAGCCCTGGTGTCAGTAGGACAAGAGCTCCAGTGAGAGTGTAGTTCAATAAACAGAAAGGAAGTCAGCTTCTTGTTTAACAGCAAAGTGCAATCTAATCTTCGATCTATATAAATGGGAAGCCGAAAGCTATTCCTGGAGGCCCGAAGAATTAGCTGCAGCTAGAGTCACTTAAAGTCTGCTGAACTGCGGGCCCGTTTCTGTCTGTCTCACTCTTGTCTGCACCTCCTTCGCCTATGAAGTACTGTCCACGTAGGGCTTCTCCCAAATGCTCCCTGCTTCACCATCTGCCATAGAAAACCGCCTGGCATCTCAATGGTCCCATCCTTAAATTTCTGCTTGAATAGGAATTTGAGAGTGTGGGAGAACAACACTTTGGATCTTGGGAAGTCCCCTTCCCGGCATACCTTGCAACAAAGCGGAAAGCAACGGGGAGCTTCTAAACTTCCTATCAATTTTATCACCCCAGAGCCAAAGGAATTCTCTCCTCGGAAAAGATTTCTAAAACGTCAGTTAAGACTGGGAGCCAGAAAACAGCGACAACAAACCCCCAAACCTGCTACGTCCAGCTGAGCTTGTGTCACTTGAGGAATTTATCAGATCGGTCGGAACAGCTGGCAAAATACCAGGCGCACACACACACACACACACACGGCTTGATGGTCACAAGTTGTCCGGAATTTTATAACAAGGACCAGAATGGTAGAAAATCACAAATCCCTAGAGATGATGATTCACTAAAACTGAAAAGGTGCAAAACTCATTGCAAAGTAGAATGGGGAGAAAGGACTGGGGTTGGGGGGCAGTGGTAATTTATGCCGCCAACTTCCTAATAAGCAGGATGAAGGCCCAGTGAAATGCGGGAGGAAAAGGCACGCTGCTGACCAACGGCTGGACTGGCCTTAGATTCATTTCAATATTCTAAGCTTCGAGCAACCCATGTGCCAACAACAGGAAAACCAGCCCCAGAAGCTGAGACACGGTAGCCCCAATGAGGACACCGCGTGAAGATGCTTCTGGTGTTGGCAGCTTGCAACTCGGGCGGCAGCCCCAGGTGCCCCTTCTCCACGGGAAGCGCCCTAGCCGAGGCATGGGGCTCCCAGAAGGCCGACGGCCTCTGCAGTTCCTGGCCACTTAGCTGCTTCATTCATTTGAGGGGTGAAAGTGGAGGTAAACTATCAGCGGTGACTCGTTCAGAACACGCAAAGCCGTGGCAAGAGTCTTCGCCTTCCTCTCTTTCTGGAATCGCACATTCGTGTACCTGGTGCCCCTCCTGACACAGCCCCGGGATGTCCAGCAGGGACCTCAAACATGACCTGGCAGAACCAAACTCTTGACTCTCCACCCTTCCCAGCCTCCACCCCTTCCCATTCTGGTTGTCACCCATCCATCTAGTTGTGGCTTAAGTCAAAACCTTAAGCATCCCTTCTCCTTCCCTCAGCCTCCACCCACAACCCGCCACAAATTCAAATCGACCCCACCTCCAGCACGTGCTCCAAGTGCATGTGTTTTCTCCATTTCCACTCTGACCACCTCCGCTGCCGCCATCATCTTGGCCCGGGTGACTGCCATCTCTTCTTGTCATCCTCCCCTCGGTATCGACGGCGACCGGTCCCTCAACACTACGTATTACGGGGCCTCTGCCCCGCCTCAATGCACTTCGCCCTCAATGTTCCTGCCACGCGAGCCCTCTTTTCGGTATCTGAATGTTTGGAGCTTGTTTCTGCCCTGGGCACTGCCTAACTGTTCCTTCTACCTGGAAAGCTCTTCCTCTGCAAATGACTGACAGATCCTTGTCACTTTCTCAGCCCAAGCATCCCAGATCAAGCACTGTAAAGTCATCCACCAGCCACCTTCTATCACATCATCTACTTCCACTACCTAAAGGCTCTTAGCATTATCTGATATTTTTCTCATTTAATCATTGTGTCTGTTCCAGTGAAAGTCAGGCCTGTCTCTTCACCAGTATGCTCCCCGTCCCTGGAACAAGGCTTGCACACCACGTATACTCCATCAATACTGTGGACCGAATGTTTTCATCCCTTTGATAGACGATGAACCATTTAACAAACTCAACCACCCAAAATACTGTGCTCTCAACCCCGAGGGACAAGAAAGATGTGACAGCCTTCATCTTGAACAGCTAAAGCTTGAAAGGCAAGTGCGGCAAGAATCTGGCTGGTCAGACTAGTGTAGTGTAGTCTTGAAAGGGAGGCGTTTTTTCTTCGCATGTTCCCACCAGGCTCTGCTCTCTTTTAGAACACCACGTGTCTCGCTGTAAATTATAAAATGGGTACTAGTAGGGATGAAGATGAGGATGATGGTGATGAGGATGATGGAGGTTGTCACTCATAGCATCCCTACTGGGTTCTGGGCACTCTGTGCACACTAGTGCTCATCCGCAAAACAACACTGGCCAAGCAAGCACTGCAGTTGCGTTGACACGGGAATTAACAGAGGTGCAGGGGCGTTTAGTAACCGGCTACCAGGGGCAGGGCTTGGCCACGCTCCTCCCACTTGGCCACACTTTCAAAGAAACTGACGTACAGTTCATGTCGATTCACCCACTGCAGCAACAGAGAGAAACTGAGTTCACATCTTGGTTTCACAGAATCGATTCATTTCCCAAAACTGTCTTGTGATGTGACAGGTATAAGAGGGGGAAATACGACAGTAACAGATTATAAGCCCAGATACTTCATAGCACAGCCTTCGAGAAACCAGCTTTCAGGGAAACTGTGGTACTTTCTTTCTTCCCATGTTTGTAAACACAACTGGGAGGGAGGAAGGTTAAACTGTCAAGCACAGAGCAGATGCTGGTCAAGGAAACATTGTGAAAATGTTTCATCAGTTGACTTAGAACATTCACTCTCTCTGCTCCACAGCAATAAATACCCAGTTTCCAAACCACTAACCTTGTGAGTTCTTCTTGGAGTTGTGTGTGGTCAGGTGGAAAGAATTTCACCACAAACTTAACAACGACATGCTTTGGCCCTAGAAAGGGGGGAAAAAGCAGTAAAGCATTTATTGATTTGTCTTTCAAATGCCATTAAAGGAAAAGATGTAAGAGGGTATATTAGATACTAAATAATAAGTCTTATTCCGTGCTGCCCAGAGCACTTCTGCCAACATCCAAGTCACTTAATAGCTGGTTAAGTTGGTTACTAATTCGCATTTTCATATTGTGGGGAGACAGACACCTGTTTGGTTTTTTTTAATTCTATTTTTTGGCCACACCGCATGGCAGGTAGGATCTTAGCTCCCCGACCAGGGATGGAACCCACGCCCACTGCGTTGGAAGCACGGAGTCTTAACTGCTGAACCCCCAGGGAAGTTCCAGATACCCGGTTTTTAAAAATACTGTGACAAGCGCATTACATTGAGGCATCAAACTTTTCCCCTGGAGATGTAAATTGTACCCAGATTTTAAAAGCAGGCATTTGTCTTCAAAAATTTATCTGTCTGCTTTAGTCCAAATATAGGCTTTAGACAGCTTAAGGAAGAGATAACAAAAAAGTAAATCAGTTACATAATTTATTATTTCTAACCCTCTCCAAGGTACAGCGGCTACTGTGTTCATCACAGTCAGTCAAAGCCTTGACTAAGTGTCTCATACACCATCTTATAGATAAGTTCCAACAAAATTAGGAAGCAGATCTGGGAGGGGGTGGGCAGGGTAAGACTGGGAGTGAGACAGGTAACTTTCCAGAATTCAAAGAGAACATCAAATAGATGATAAAATAATCATTTGTAACCTGAGTCAGAGTTTATTTTGCTGTATAGGCCACAATACAAAAGCGTCTTACAGGTTCTGCCATTTGGAATAACAGCAAAAGTTTATGTCCTACGAAATACAAGGTATTATGATGAAATCCAAATTTTAACAGCAGTTGTATAAAAGTAAAAAATGTCTTTTTTGCTCTACCTTTCACCGTCACCAAAGATGTTGCACTTTAATTTTTATAACACAATCAAATTTAGGGGAAAAAACCCCCAAACGATGTATCATAAGATGAGGACGTTGGCAATACGTACAAAATTAGGAGGAAAAAAAACAAGGCACAGGAATACTGAAACCAAGAGAAGCCGGGCTTCTTTCCACTAACCATTCCAAAAATTAACAGAAATCCTCGCGTGTCAATCCTGGAACACAAAATAGCAAGAACAAAACGGGGAAGATGGGAAAATCTAGCTCATTCTTCCCAGCAATTTTCACACATGGGGAATTAAATGAGGCTACTTGGATCCTTAGAAAACCCAAAGCTAGGAAGATGCCAGCACTAAATGCAAAATGACAGCTCCGTCACATGGGGCGAGTCATAGGCCACAGAGATGAAAAGGAGAACCTCTCCTCTGGTGCTAAACCAAACCACAGCCGCTGTCCTGGGTCTGACACTTTTCCACCATCAGCAGTTCCCATCGCGGGTTACTGAGGGAACTAATGTCATCATTTTAGATGCTGTGCTTCCTCCAGCCTTCAGGCCTGGTGGCTTCTCACAGCAACGTGTCCTCCACACTTAGTCCTAAGGCCAGCCACCCAATAAACGCTGAACAACAGCTGTTTCACTTTCTACATTAACGATTGCTTAATTTAAATGAAAGAAGATCAATATCTACTTCAACTGCATAAGGGCCACCCAACACAGTGTGCCTGTTTATTACAGCTACATAAATTGCTGTAAGGAGCCTGGTGGGGTTTCTTTTTTTTTTTTTAATAAACTTAGTTTGTTTATTTGTTTTTGGCTGTGTTGGGTCTTCGTGGTGGCGCGCGGGCTTCTCATTGCGGTGGCTTCTCGTGTTGCGGAGCACGGGCTCTAGTTGCACGGGCTTCAGTAGTTGTGGCACTCAGGCTCAGAAGTTGTGGCTCGCAGGCTCTAGAGCACGGGCTCCGGACGTGCAGGCTCAGTAGTTGCGGCACACGGGCCTAGCTGCTCCGCGGCATGTGGGATCTTCCCGGACCAGGGCTCGAACCCGTGCCCCTTACACTGGCAGGCAGATTCTTAACCACTGCACTGGTGGGGTTTCTTAATTAGACATAAAACCAACCCCAAGAGGTACTGTGTGATTCATGTTCAACTAAAGGAATGCAGTTTTGTTACCATCCTCAGTCTCTTGCCTGGTCTCTGGCTGCAGTGAGGGACAATTTGGGATGAACCGGAGAAGAGAGCTTGTCTCTGAACTTGACCTCACAGCGGAGAGAGGGGAGGATGGTCTGGTGCTGACGCACAATGAGAAGGGAGGGGAAAAAGCAAGTGTTCCCTTTCCTTACTTCTCTCCTAGACCCTCCTTTATCTTTCCTTCGACAACACGGTCTAAATGCAAGGCAGACTCCCTTCTGTCCTGCTTGCCAATCTCACTCACTCACACACACACACACACACACATACTCTCACACTCTTGGGAACCTTATTTTTCCAAACACCACTTGCATTCTGATCTCACAGGCTTTGAAAAGGCAGCACAGAAAACCTAATAGCAATTTTATGAATAAATGGTTCCACCTCCCCACTTCAAAAGTGACCGTAAGAAACATGAGCGCAGACCAGACAAGCTCAACTGCTCTGGGCCTTAAGAACTTGCTTTAGTCGTTAATTAAAATGACATTTGTTTTCCAAGTTTTGATTACCAAATTGCTATATATTGAAATTGCAGAAGATACATTTAATAGTACATGGATTAGTGGATGCTGATACGCAATCACAGGGCAAAAAAAGAAAGTATGGCCCCAGTGCTTGACACCACAGGGCAGACGACACCTAGACAAGGAGGACATCTGGCTTTATGTCTGACATCACTGTTAAACAGGCGGGGTGGGGTCGGGGTGGGGGATACTTACTTCTAATCTGCTTGACAATAGGTTTTAAGAGATCCAGCCACACCTACAAAGGAAAAGAGAACAGACTGAGACATCAATTCTCAATGAGAGAGTGCAAGTATTTTGAGACTCCATTAGGAACTGTTTAAAATCAAAATATTTTTGAGGATTTGAAGCGGTCTGTGCCTTTTTTTTCCCTCCGGAATGCCATAACTTATATTGTCTCCCATGTTTATAGAACGGATCTGAACTTGCTAATGTTACCCCTGAGCTTGAAAATTAAAAATCTCTCCTGGATGCAAATAGTGCACGGTTCACTAAGAATTTTTCTATTCTCACTGGTACTTTGATCACAGTTAACTATTCAGTAAATATTAACACGTGATTGCACATCTGGCTATAAATGGAGTAAAATATGCGTGCTCCTTAGTGAAACAAAATACATGTATATAGATGTACGTACAGAACAGCACATCTTTGAGGGGTACGGAAAGGGAGTGAATATTTATAGAACATACTTCTGCACAAGGCACCATCCATAAGCTATTTACCTCTCAAAGCAAGGCCAGAGGATTCCTGTTAGTCAGGAGAGAAATCTGAGACTTGCTGAGCCTCAATAATTTGTCCCAGGCCCTCAGCTAGAATGTAGCAGAGCTAGGACTGAAATCAGGTTTGTCCAACTTCAAAGTCCAGACTCTTTTCACACACATTCTCCTCAGCATGCAATTCAAGCAGCAAAATTTTAAAAGCAGAGAGAAACCAGTTGTCATTAATAAAGTATAAGTTAACCCTTGAACTTGTGATCATGTGAAAGGGCTCTACTGAAGCTCATATTTGCATATATGATTTTTAAAAAGTGAATGGGCTTAAGGTAAAGAGGGTTTTATAAGTAAATATGAAAAAGAGAAACACTCCTAAAGAAAATTATGCAAAGAATAACAGGTAATTGGTGAAGAAAAAATGCCAATGGCTAACAAGAGAGAATGTCCAAGTTCAGGAGTAACTTGCACTACAAATGCAAATTTAATGAAATACCATTTCCACCCATTAAATACGCATCTAGATATGCCTGTACACAGTGCATGTCTGTATTTTATAAACCCAGAGTTGGCAAGGGTGCCAGGAAATGGACACTGCCCTACTCTACTGGTGGATGTATGAATTGGCACAACGTTTCTGGAGACTAATTAGGGAATAATTATCTCAAGCCTAAAAAGTATTCATATACTCTTTCATCCCGTAACTTGACTTCTGATGAATTATTTGAGAGTGTGGGAAAATGTGTTTGGGAGGTGGGAAGACGGATGATTTCTTCTTTTCTTCTGCCTTTCTATATCATCCAAATTACCTTCAATGATCACTCAGAATTCTCATAATGAAAAAAGTAAAAGTAAAAAAATTTAAGTGTATTTATTCAGGTTAATCTTCCCCACCCCCTTTTCAAATAAATATGATCTTCTAATGAAATTCTCATTTCTATATTCCCCGTCCCCTACCACTCTGTTATATGAGAAAAACAATAAAGGCATTAGTTGACTTAGGATCATCTCCACTGTCACATTCATAAGACTCAACCTTAAAATGAGAGAGAAGAATCATTCAAAACAACAGTCGTTGTTTGTGAGATGAATTATTTTTCTCCCAAGAATCCTAAAAGATGGCCAAAATATCTCCATTTGACGGATGAGAGAAGTGGGATTCAGACCATAGCTGCCCAGGGCTGGGACTCAAACCCTGTTCTTCAAACCCACTTATTCATTCAACAACACATCACTGTGTCGCTCTGCTGGGTTCTGGGAATACAATGATGGGAGACCCATCATGGTGCCTGCTTCATGGAGCATATATGGTCTAGTGAGAAAGACAGGGAACAAAACCTTCCCAAGAAAAGTAAAGAAGCACCTGAGACAAAGGAAACAAGGGGGAGTCCCAGAAGACTCTTGAGTGCCAGGACAGAGAGGTTTGACCCAGTTACAGGTGGGGTAGAGGCAGGAGGAAGCCTTCCCCGAAGGTGACATTGTGCTGAAATCTGAAGGGAGGTGAGAAGAAGCTATGAAGACATGCAGTAAAAACAGCTGTCCAGGTGACTTAACATTAGGGGAGACCAACATGACAGCAGAACAAGGTTGGTGGGTCAGGAAGGGGCCAGACTCTACAGAGGCCACGTTAAGACACTGGATCGTTATCCTGAGAACACTGGGAAGAATTTTAAACATGGGGCGGATACGATCAGATTTGCACTTTGAAAGGATTACTCTGGCAGTGTGAGAACGAAAGAGGGGGTCAGAACAGACGCAGGTTACCTGCTGCAGTCGTCCAGGCAAAAGAAGATGGTGTTTTGGACCAGGAGGGCAGAAGCAGAGTTGGGGAAAATTAGGTGGAATCAAGAAAAATGTAACATGGACTTCCCTGGTGGCGCAGCGGTTGAGAGTCCGCCTGCCGATGCAGGGGACGCGGGTTTGTGCCCCGGTCCGGGAGGATCCCACGTGCCGCGGAGCGGCTGGGCCCGTGAGCCATGGCCGCTGAGGCTGCGCGTCCGGAGCCTGTGCTCCGCAACGGGAGAGGCCACAGCAGTGAGAGGCCCGCGTACCGCCAAAAAAAAAAAAAAAAAAAAAAAAAGAATCCGCCTGCCAATGCAGGGGACACGGGTTCCAGCCCTGGTCCGGGAAGATCCCACATGCTGCGGAGCAACTAAGCCCGCGTGCCACAACTACTGAGCCTGTGCTCTAGAGCCCGCACGCCTAGAGCCTGTGCCCCGCAACAAGAGCAGCCACCGCAGTGAGAAGCCCACGCACCGCAAAGAAGAGTAGCCCCCGCTTGACACAACTAGAGAAAGCCCGTGTGCAACAACGAAGACCAAAATGCGGCCAAAAATAAATAAATAAAATAAATTTTTTAAAAAAAGAAAGAAAGAAAAGAAAAATGTAACAGGTAAAATCCAGTGGGATTTACCGATCGGCTAGATGTGGTGGCCGAGAAGGAGACAATAACCAGAACGACACTGAGATTTCTGCCATAGGCATCTGGATGGATGCTGCTGCCATTCAGAGACAGGGAGCACTGGAAGAGGGCCAGGACGGAGGGGTTCTAGACACTTTCATTTTAGGAGGTGCCCTTGGATTTCATGAGGAAGAAACAGTATGAAAATGGTGGGACACACTCATCCAAAACTCAGAGAAGCCTGGGCGGGAGATCTCACATTTAGAGGCTGCCAGCACTGTGACTCCATGAGGACAAGATGGCCTCGTGGAGCCCAGAGGATGAGATGCATCAGCACTGATGACGCGTCTACCTTAGAACGGCCGACGGGAGCAGACAAGGACAGAAGGAACGTAAGGAGAGAGTCATGTCACGGTAGCCACAGGAAGACAAGTGTTTCCAGAAGGAAGATCAGGAGCTGTTGAAAGATCAGACAAGATGAGAGCTAGAGCATCTGCTGGTCAGTGGACTTGGAGAGGGGCCTGAAAGTCTGGTGGACAGTGAGGAGACAGGAAGGATGAACAGCTTTTCCAAGAAGCTTGGCTGTAAAGGAAGAGATCAGAGAATGGGGTTGTGAAGGAGGGGGAAGAATCAAATCAAGGTACTGTTGATTGGCTTGTCTTCCACAGGAAGGACCTGGGGGTGCTTAAAAAGGGGAGGGGCTGGGACTTCTCTGGCGGTCCAGTGGTTAAGAATCTGCGCTTCCACTGCAGGGAGCAGGGGTTCAATCCCTGGTCGGGGAACTAGGATCCCATGTGCCACGCGCTGTGGCCAAAAAAAAAAAAATGGCGGAGGGAGGGGTTGAGAGTATGAGCAAAGAGGGATAACCAGTATCCTAAGGCACCTGGGATGGTGCGGAAAGATAGCTCTAAAACATAGGGCACTGGAGATTGAAAGAAGAGTTTTTCCAGCGGCGGCAGGGAGCGGGCAGAAAGGCTAATGGTACACGTACGTCAGTTTACACTTCTGCATCAGGAAGATAAGGAAGTTCCTCTTTGACGCCATCTGTTTACCCCTGTAAAACCTGAGGGTTGGAGGATGGGGGCGAGCGGAGAAGGTTTGACAACAGTTGTGTTTGCGTGGGAGAGAATTAACCAAAGAACTCCAGAGGGATTTCCTGTAGCTGCTGAGCGCCCACTCGTGAGCCTGCCAGCCTGTGCTCTGTCGGCCTCCAAGCCTGCCTCAGGGGAACCACCTCTGAGGGTCTTTCACCATTGCCAATTCTGCCACAGAATCTGCCTAAACTTCTGCAAACCACTCGGGACCAAACAGATACGCTCTGGCAATGTAGCAGCCAATTTTATGAATTGTTTTAAAACATCTCTCTTCTGTTTTTGGCATTTCTGTGGAATTCATCAAAACAAGCACCAATTTGAGCCAACCGAGCGTGTGGTTTTAAACCATGAAGACCTGGGAACATCACACTGGCCTGAATTAGCCTGTCTAGTAGAGTTCTATGGCAATAACGCTCCAAGGCATTGGTTACATCACAGCTATACTGGCCTGGGTGAGAAAGCGGGGCCCACAAGACCCTCTCCATTTACCACTTAGATTGATATTTGGAGAGCTGAGAGGAAAGGCCTTGCACGCTAAGGACTTAAACCACTAAAAATGGATGAGCTGGAGGGAGCAGGAAGAAAAATAGGGTTGCTGCTCGACTAAAGGGCTGAAGTTCGAAGTTCGTCTAGGTCATCCTAGACAAATCACTTCTTCATTCAACCTAAGCAGAACAGAAACAAGTTCCAGATGAATTAAAAAGGCAACAAAAGCACCACAGACTTTCTTTTCCTGCCAACAGATCTCTGGAGGGTCACAACTGTAATCATCCATCTCTAACCTCACCCCCGCAACTCCTTCAACCAAGCCACACATCCCTGTTCTCACTAAAATCATGCTGCTGGTCTCCGGAGCACAGCTACAGATCTACATTACCTGACTGTAGAGGGATTTGGTTAAAACGAATGGGCTTCTAGGAATGCCATACCTAGTCAGGAGGACTCACGGAATCAAGGAACTTCCCCTGCTGGGATTTGAAGGCCTGTAAGTAAGAGTTTGCTCAAGCTGTCATAACAAAGTACCACAGACTGGGTGGCTTAAACAACAGAAATCAATTTCCTCCAGGCTGAAGGTGTCCCAGGTTTGGTTTCTCCTGAGGCCTCTCTCACTGACCTGCAGAAGACCGCCTTCTGGCTGTGTCCTCACAAGGTCTCCCCTCTGTGCACACAGGCTCTCATGTCCCCTGGGTATCTCCCAGTTTCCTCTTCTTAAAATGATACTGTTCAGACTGGACTAGGGCCCACTCCCACAGCCCCATTTTAACTTAATCACCTCTCTCAAGGCCCTGTCTTCAAGGACAGTAACATTCTGAGGTGCTGGGTGTCACAGCTTCAACATACACATTTTCGGGGGACACAATTCAGCTCATAATACCTATCTTCCACAATTTAGTTTCAACACAGCTTTTCAGCCGCATCTTACCCTGCTTGCTGACATTTCAGTCAGCCTCCCTATTTCCCTTTGATACCCTGTTAAATGTTACTTTCCCCTTTTGGAGTATGTTTTCTGCACTGAAATACTCTTAGAGAAGAAAGGCTTTAATGCCTAGGCATCAAAGGCAAAGCAAGATGAATCGCTCTCCCCGAAGCCTTTATGTTCTTTTCCTAAACATCTTTTTCCCCTATTATTTGGTAAGTGACATTTCAGTTGGATTTTGTAGGCAACTAAAATATTTGAGGTATTTTGGAAAGTGTCTTATTAAAAGAGAGTCACTTACATGACATCGGGCAGGGGGACAGCAAAGAGTCGATTTCCTGAGCACCTACTGTGTGCCAGGCATTGGATAGGTGCTTTATACACTCTCATTTAATATTCACAACAATGTGGTTGTTTTACACAGGAGGGAAGCCAAGCTCAGAGAGCTTATTTAAGTTGCCCAAGGTCAAACGGCTGAGATTCCACTTCAAGTCCATCTGACTCCACACCTGTGCTTTTTTGCAACATAATATGCTGCTCCTCTAAAAAGACTCAACAAAAGTTCATCTTCCTTCTTCTTCTTTAGAAGTCAAAACTGCACACAGCAGAACTATTTCATCCTCAACTATAAGATATATAGGAACCAGGTAAAATACGATACAAAAAATTATCCAGTGTCTAGAACTCATTGCAACAAACAAAATTTTCTGCAGGCTGGCTCCTACAAGAAATGACTTTACTTTGTTTTTTTTTTTTTTTTTTTTTGCAGTACGAAGGCCTCTCACTATTGTGGCCTCTCCCGTTGCGGAGCACAGCACAGGCTCCGGACACGCAGGCTCAGCGGCCATGGCTCACGGGCCCAGCCGCTCCGCGGCGTGTGGGATCTTCCCGGACCGGGGCACGAACCCGTGTCCCCTACATCGGCAGGCGGACTCTCAACCACTGCGCCACCAGGGAAGCCCTACTTTGAATTTTTGTTTGTAATAGTTTGTTTGAATGTAATTTTTCATATTGATCTTAATTATTTTATTAATTTTACATACGGGTATATTTATAAGATATGTTAAGTGTGGCTTTCTTTTTAAAAACCTATTAATTTTTAGAGATTTCTGGTTCTGGTCAAAATAGAGTAACAGGGACTAGATGTATCTTCCTACATGAAACAACAAAAGAAGGAAGAAAGGAAGAAAGAAAGAAAAGAAAAGAAAAGGAAAGAAAGAAACATGACAGATCTGAAGATTTGGGACACCAATGAGAAACAGTGATCTCTGAGAGACAGGAAACTAAAATCATGACCTCTATGACTACACCAGCCTCCGCCTTGAGCAAGTTTTCAGGCTGTGGTGTCGAGAGAAAGAACATAGGCAGAACCTGGCAAAATCCATGAGTTGAAGAGATGGGGCTGAGAGTGCAGGGGATCAAGGTAGAGAGAGTTCACAGGAAAGCAGAAAGCATTTAGGAGAGTACACAGAGGGTTAACCTTGAGTAGGCAACAGAGTACTGATCAACTTGTGCTTGTGAGGAAAGTAGCCAAGATGGGGCAAAAAAATTAAAAAAACAAACAAAACACAGAAGGATTAGAGGTTACAGGCCTGGTGCTCACACAGGGCCAGGAATACTACCTATTCTCACCAGCCAGATGGGAAGACCTCATGACTCATGGGCACTGGGTAGAATACTGAAGGGTCATCCCTTCGGAGTAGGGAATAATTCACCCCAGACTGCACACTACACCAGTCCTACCTAACAAGTCTTAAAAGCCAGATCTGAAAGGACAAAATTGTTTCCAAATAACTTACATGCATCCCCCCCAAAAACTCAATAACATTTACAGGAATACAAAATTACCCAGCACTCAACAAGGTAAAATTCACAATATCTGACATCCAATTAAAAAAAAAAAATCACCAGGCATACAAAGCAGGAAAATATGACCCATAATTAGACAAAAAAAAAAAAAAAAAAAAAAAAAAAAAAAAAAAAAAACCAAACCGAAACAAAACAAAAAAAGCAACCCCCCCCAGAAAAAAAACAATCAAATGGGACCTAGAATTGACACAGATGTTAGAGTTAGTAAAAAAGATATGAAGACAATTATTATAACTGTATTCTCTATGTTCAAAAGGTTGAGATATGAAAGATTTTAAGGAGACCCAAACTAAATTTCTGGAGATGAAAACTGCAGAGTGTGATACAGACAGACAGACAGACACACACACACACACACACACACACACACACACACACACACACACACAGGATGAGATTAACAGCAAATGAAACACTGCACAAGAAATACTACTGAACTTGAAGAACTAGCAATAGGAACCATCCAAAATCAAACACAGGAAGAAAAATTACCAAAAAATTAACAGAGCATTAGAGAACCAAAGAGTAACTTTAGGCAGCCTAATATGCATGTAATTGGAGTCCTGAAGGAGAGGAGGTGGCAGGGGAGGAGGAAAGAAATGGAAAAATCTTAGAAGAAATAATGGCTATAATTTTTCAAAATTTAACAAAAACTATAAACCCACAGATCCAAGAATCTCAGCAAACTCCAAGCATAAGAAACATGAAGAAAACTGCATGGAAGCACATCACAATCAAATTATCAAAAACAGGGCTTCCCTGGTGGCGCAGTGGTTGGGAGTGCGCCTGCTGATGCAGGGGACAAGGGTTCGTGCCCCGGTCCGGGAGGATCCCACATGCCACGGAGTAGCTGGGCCCATGAGCCATGGCCGCTGGGCCTGCGCGTCCGGAGCCTGTGCTCCGCGACGCGAGAGGCCACGGCAGTGAAAGGCCCGTGTATCGAAAAAATTTTTAAAAAAGACAAATTATCAAAAACAATGATATAGAAAAAAATCTTAAAACTCAGCCAGGGTCTTCCCTGGTGGTGCGGTGGTTGAGAGTCCGCCTGCCAATGCAGGGGACACGGGTTTGTGCCCCAGTCCGGGAGGATCCCACATGCCGTGGAGCGGCTGGGCCCATGAGCCATGGCTGCTGGGCCTGCGCGTCCGGAGCCTGTGCTCCGCAACGGGAGAGGCCACAGCAGTGAGAGGCCCGTGTACTGCCGAAAAGAAAAAAACAAAAAAAACAAAAAAACAACAACTCAGCCAGAGCAAAAAGAGACATTATATTTAAAGTAACAAAGACAAAGATGACAGTAGATTTCTTGCCAGAAACAATGTGAGAATGCAATGGTGCAAGATTTTTAACATACTCAAAACATCTTAGAATTTTACACCAGGCAAAAAACATCTTTCAAAAAGGAAGGCAAAATAAAAACATTTCCAAACATGAAAGCTCAGAGAATTCATCACAAGCAGAGCCACATAATAAGCTACGTTAAAGGAAGGCCTCTCTGAGCAGGAAGAAAGTGATATCAGATGGAAATCTGTGTCTACACAAAGGAATGAGGAACACCAAAATGGCAACTGTATGGTTAATATATGTTTTAAGAATTTTTTATTATTTAAATCTCTGTAAAAGATAACTGGCTGGTAATCAAATGTACTTCAGTTAAAAAAAGATAACTGACTGGCAAACAAAAATAACAACAATGTAATGTGGGATTCATAACTTATGTTAAAAAAATAACAATAGCAAAAAGGTCAAAAAGTGGAAAATGGAAGTAAGGCTTTATACTGTATGTGAAGAGGAATAACATCACTTGAAGGCAGGCTGTGATAAGTTGAAGATGGACATTATAAACTCCAAAGCAACCACTCAAGTTACAAATCAAAGAGCTATAGCTAATAAACCAACAAGAAAAGTAACATGAAATCACCAAGATATTCAGTTAATTAAAAGGCAGACAGGACAAAGGAACAAGGATGGATAAGACAAATAGAAAACAAACAGCAAGATGACCAATTTAACTTTTTTGTTTGTTTTCCTATAAAAAGATTTTTTATTTTACTTTTTAATTTTTAAATGAATTTTTATTCGCGTATAGTTGATTAACAATATGTTAGTTTCTGCTGTACAGCAAAGTGAATCGGTAATACATATACATATATACACTCTTTTTTTAGATTATTTTCTCATATAGGTCATTACAGAGTATTGACTTGAGTTCCCTGTGCTATACAGTAAGTTCTTATTAGTTATCTATTTTATATATAGTAGTAAGATGACCAGTGTTAATGATATCAATAGTTATATTAAATGTAAATGATCTAAACATTCCCAATTAAAAAGGATTGTCAGATTTGATAAAAAGGCAAGACCCAACCCTATGCTGACTACAAGAATCAGACTGCAAATATAAAGACATAAATTGGTTAAAAGGAAAGGGATGGAAAAAGGCATATCAGGCTAATGTTAATAATTTTTTTAAAAACTGAAATAGTTAAATTAGTATCAAAGTAGACATCAGAAGAATATCACGTGTATTTATTTCACAAATACACTTTATACACCCGTGTTTAGTCTTCCCTATTTTCATAATTTCTAATGAGAAAGGAGTCAATTACTTAAGAAGATATAAAAATCTGAAGTATTTATATACTTCATAACAGAACTTCAAAGTACATGAAGCAAAAACTGATCAAACTGCAAGGAGAAATAGACAAATCCACAATTATGGTTGGAGATTTTAATACCTCTCACTCAATAACTAACAGAACATATAGACAGAAATTCACTAACGATACAGATGATTTTAACAGCACTATCAACCAACATGATCTAACTGCCATAGATGGAATGTTCCGTCCCACCCACAGAATGAACATTCTTTTCAAGTACACACAAAACATAACCAAAATAAACCATATTCTGGGCCATTAAAGAGATATCAGTAAATTATTTAAAAGTCCTCATGTCATACAAACTATATTCTCCAGCAACCACAGAATTAAATTAAAACTCAATAACAGAAAGAACTGGAAAATCCTTACATTTGGAAACAAAATAACGTACTTCTAAATAACACATGAGTCAAAGGAGAAACCAAGGGGAAATTAGAAAGTATTTTAAACTAAAAGTGAAAACACAATAAACTAAAATTTGTGGGATGCTACTAAAAACCTCTTAATTTAAAAATAATCTATCGGTATAGAATTCATCTATATGCAAGCTAGAAAATTAGAAAACTCACATAAGCAAAATTTTAAAAATTGTCCACCACCAAGAGATAATGGTTAACACTTTAATGAAGTTGTTCTCAGAACTGAGCTTGTTAAAGCATATACTATGGGGGGGGGGGGGGGCTCTGCTCCCGGACTTCCTCATCTGGGTGAGGACCTGAGAATCTGCACTGCTCAGGTGATGCTGATGCTGCTTGCTGACCTGGGGAGTGTGCTTTAAGACCCACTGCCTTCACGTATATCCCTTCCACATGTTTTTTTGAAGAGCAATGTGCGTGGATATAAACATATATGGCACTTTTAAAAAACCCAAATGAGGGCTTCCCTGGTGGCGCAGTGGTTGAGAGTCCGCCTGCCGATGCAGGGGACGCGGGTTCGTGCCCCGGTCCGGGAAGGTGCCACGGAGCGGTTGGGCACGTGAGCCGTGGCCGCTGAGCCTGCGCGTCCGGAGCCTGTGCTCTGCAACGGGAGAGGCCACAACAGTGAGAGGCCTGCGTACCACAAAAAAAAAGAAAAAAAAAGAAAAGAAAAAACCCAGTGAGATCATATTGTTTATAACCTACTTTTTGCTTTTTAGTCAATGATTTCTATCTTTCTATTCTGTAAACTTTTCTTCTCACCAAATAATCACACTTTATTCGAATTCCTTCATGTGAATAAAGAATCTGTCAAAACTAACCTCCAATCCAGGACCATGCTTCATATCTGATTATGCCCATTAAGTCTCTCTTAATCTAGCCTCATCCCCTACACCCCCACCCCCACCCCCCGTTAAAAAAACAACAACAAAAAATTGACTGCTGAAGGAATGCATGAATAAAAATTTGAACTGAAAAATTAAGGGTATTTTTTTTTCATTTACAAGGAAAGCTCTAAATAAAAAGGAATTAAAGATAGATCTGTAAACCAAAGTATGAAATGAAATGTATAAAGAGGGCCATCTTTATGCATTAGTGCATTAAATTCATTAGGCAGTATCTGATATCCCAGATGTATGCAAAGGAAAGTTTTGGAATAAAACTAGAACTTAATATTATAATGCAATGCCTGGGGCTTCAGGGGGCCTTATGCCTCCAGGGAAATTTTAACCTTTGGGAACCTTTATTTTTTAAGAAGGGCTCAGCAATAGACCTCAGGCACAGTACTTGTAACACATCAACTACTTGGTTTTAACTAATTTAAAATCATTTGTTTAATTTGCATTAGCTTTGAAAAATTCAGTTCAAAGGATTTCACGTGGGTATTCTGGTGACTTAATTGGACTTTCCCCCCTTTAATCTACAGTTTGCTCCTTCTGTTTTTTTGTGTGGTTTTTTTTAATCAACTTTTTTTTTTTTTTTTTTTGTGGTACGTGGGCCTCTCACTGTTGTGGCCTCTCCCGTTGCGGAGCACAGGGTCCGGACACGCAGGCCCAGCAGCCACGGCTCACGGGCCCAGCCGCTCCGCGGCATGTGGGATCTTCCCGGGCCAGGGCACGAACCCATGTCCCCTGCATCGGCAGGCGGAGTCTCAACCACTGCGCCACCAGGGAAGCCCCTAATCTTCTTTTTTTTTTTTTTTTAATTTATTTATTTTTGGCTGCGTTGGGTCTTTGTTGCTGCACGCGGACTTTCTCTAGTTGCAGGGAGTGGGGACTACTCTTTGTTGCGGTGTGTGGGCTTCTCATTGCGGTGGGCTCTCTTGCTGCGAAGCACAGCCCCTAGGCGTGCGGGCTTCAGTAGTTGCGGCACTTGGGCTCAGTGGTTGTGGCTCGCGGGCTCTAGAGTGCAGGCTCAGTAGTTGTGGCGCTCGGGCTTAGTTGCTCTGCGGCATGTGGGATCCTCCCGGACCAGGGCTCGAACCCGTGTCCCCTGCATTGGCAGGCGGATTCTTAACCACTGGGCCACCAGGGAAGTCCCACTCCTTCTGTTTTAATTTTCTTTTTTTCTCCCTTCTAAAACTGTGTAATTTAAAAGAACACACAGATGCTTAAAACTACTGAAAACAAACGTACAGCTTAGTGAATTATTAAGTGGCAAACACCCTTGTATCCATTAACCAAGTCAAGAAACAGAACTCTGTCAGCCATCTTATCCTAAAACCAGCCCCCTCCCTCTAAAAGTAACCACTACCTAGATTTTTACAGTAACCACGTACATTTCTGGATGTTTTATTTCACAAAGTGGTGCATCTTTTAGTCTTCCTTATTTTCAAAAATGTTATATCCTTCAAGTATCTTTTCACCTATAGTTTCTTCCTCCACCCCTCTCTTTTCCTTATAGTTTATCTGAATAATTTCTGAGTCTGGAGTTTGCAGCCTGCACACTCATGGCGCCATTCAACATATTCTTCTATCCTCCTTATTAAGTACGATTTGGTAGCTGGATCCAACTGGTCCCTTTGGCAAGGCCATACATGGTACGTTGGGAGGAACACACTTAGGTTTTCTGTTTTCTGGTATTTGTTTTTTAATATCATGACTATGATACCTTTCCGTTACTCATTTTTATGTGAAAACTGTTTCCTAACCTTCTGAGAAGAAAGTATGGTTCATGGTAGCTTTCCTACCTTCCCAGAGCTTCCTCTTCTATTAATTTTGGGCAGTGTTAAAAAACATGGTGGCTTCATTGTAAAGCAATTATACTCCAATAAAGATGTTAAAAAAAAAACAACAAAAAACATGGTGGCTTGCTTTCCGAGATTTCCTGCCTCTGTCTCCCTCCCCTTCTCTATTATTCCTCTCTATTGTCCTTACCTGGCTCAATTTCACTCACATTCTCCATAGTTTCTCCTAAGTGGTGGCCTGTCCCAGAAGGTCAGTTACCGCTCACTGGAGCTGGACTGTTCCAGCACCATCAGGCCTCTCAGCTTCCACTGTTCTTCTCAAACTGTCCCCCTGGGATTTCTAGTGGCTCTTTGGGGGTTCTCTTCTCCATTCTATCAGATGCCCTGATGCTTCCCTCTGTTTCCTCCTGTACAGACTCTGATAGCACACAGACCCTGTGTCTGGCTGAAGTTTTATCTCCGACTGCTTGTACTTTGGGATCTAGGGCTTACACTCTGACAACTAGTTTTACCATAAACGTTGTGCATGGGTTTCTGATGTCGTTAAGTAGCTGTTTTGATGTGGGTCTTGGGTTTGGGAAGATCCAAAAACTATGATTCCACTTCTACCTTCTCAAGACTACCCATTTTAGAAACCTATTTCCAGGTATTTTTTAAACCAAATTGTTTTAAGATGTAGCCTTTATTAGTCACACACTGTGGAGCCAACAGGTTAGGAGACAGCTGCCACTGAAAAGATGGTTTGTTACGTACGGTTCCCAGGAGGAGGGGGCCGTGCCACACCATGCAGGGCCATGCGGGGAAGCACCAGGGTCCGCCAGGAGGCAGAAAGGGTGAGGACAAAGCATGGGCAGGAGGCTTTACTGTGGTTTCCAGGAGAAAAGACAAGGTAAGTCAGGGTAAGCAGCTTAGGATTGGCTAGCTTGAGTCATCTTAGTGGGCTCTGGGGTGTAGGGCCGTCTCTAGGTGTCTGACACTGGCCCTGGGATGATTAAGGCAGAGGAATTTTGTCTCCTGCAGTCGAGATAGAAGAGGTGGTTCAGAGTACGGCCTCTGGATTGGCTCATTTCCATATGGGAGGTATGCTGGCAGGGGAACCATTTGCTTTGTCTAAGAACCGGCTAGTCCTGGCAAGGGCAGTCTCTCCTCAGTCAACAAGGCCTCAAATACTGAAGCATCAAGAACACAGAAAATAAGAAAATGTTGAAGGAAAAGATCAGTGGTTCTCAGGGGCTCAGAGGGGAGAGAGGTGTAGTGGGGATTTTCAGGGCAGTGAAACTATTCTTGTTGGTATTGTAATGGTGGATGTGCATCATTATACATTTGTCAAAACTTATAGAATGTACAACACAAAGAAGGAACCCTACTTTGAACTCGGAACTGTAATGATAATGTATTAATACTAGCTCATCAATTGTAACACAGCATCACAGTAACGTATGACGTTAGTAATAGGGGCACTGTGCAGGGGAGACAGCATAGGGGACCTCTCTTCTCTCTTGACTTTCTGCTCGTTTTTTTCTGTAAACCTAAAGCTGCTCTAAAAACCAAAGTCTATGGGCTTCCCTGGTGGCGCAGTGGTCGAGAGTCCACCTGCCGATGCAGGGGATGTGGGTTCGTGCCCCGGTCCGGGAAGATCCCACATGCCGCGGAGCGGCTGGGCCCGTGAGCCATGGCCGCTGAGCCTGCGCGTCCGGAGCCTGTGCTCCGCAACAGGAAAGGCCACAGTGGCAAGAGGCCCGTGTACCGCAAAAAAAAAACAAAAACCAAAGTCTATTAATTAAAAAACAAATTGACAACAAACGAAACCCCATATAGCTTCCTTCCAGCTTAAGAAATAGAATGTTACCCATAGCTATATTTTTCCAGCTAGTTGCCTTTCCCCGGACTCTCTGGGACCTGCCCTGTCACCGCAGCCACTGTCAGGCCGAACCAGGGGGCTGCTCTGTGTGGTGACCGGGCTGCCCCACCACCCCACCTCTGCTGGCTTCCCAAACTTTCCTCTATCCTTGGGTCTGCAGTGCTCTTCACCCTTCACACCTGGCATGTTCCACAAAGAGCCCCTCCTGGTCTCAGATGTCCACAGGCCCCCAGGAAGAAGCAAAGTCAGAAGCCTGCAACTAAGCATAGATGAAGGAGGCCTGTCTGACCCCAGAGGGGCTGGGAAACCACCAGTTAGTGATGTCTGTCATCCCAGGTAGGTGTAAGGTTCTATGACCTCAAGGCCCTTAGAAAGCGTGCTTGCTGCTATGGACTGAATTGTGTCCCTCACATTCCTGTGTTGAAGCCTTGACCCCCAATGTGACTATATCTAGAGACAGGGTCTTTAGAAGGTAATTAAGGCTTAATGACGACATATGGGTGGGGCCCTGATCTAACAGGACCGCAGCCGTATAAGCAGAGAAAGAGATCTCTCTCTCTCTCTCTGCTCTTTGAGACACAGTGAGAAGGTGGCCGTCAACAAGCCAGAAAAACAATCCTCACCAGAATTTGATCATGCTGATACCCTGATCTTGGACTCCAATACTGAAAGAAATGAAACATCTGTTGTTCAAGCCACCTACTCTATGGTATTTTGTTATGGCAGCCTAAGCTAAGACACCTGCCAAGGGTAAAACTTTTTTCCTGGCATAAAGAAGATAATAAAATGAATGAAAAGATGCTGGTTTTTTTCCTGAGCTTTACCAGTATTTTTTTTTTAATTTATTTAATTTATTTATTTATTTATTTTTGGCTGCACTGGGTCTTCGTTGCTGCACGTGAGCTTTCTCTAGCTGCGGTAAGCGGGGGCTACTTACTCTTTGTTACTGCGTGTGTGCACTTCTCATTGCTGTGGCTTCTCTTGTTGCAGAGCACGGGCTCTAGGTGCGTGGGCTTCAGTAGCTGTGGCACATGGGCTCAGCAGTTGTGGCTCGCGGGCTCTAGGGCGCAGGCTCAGTAGTTGTGGCGCACCAGCTTAGTTGCTCCGTGGCATGTGGGATCTTCCCGGACCACAGCTCGAACCCGTGTCCCCTGCACTGGCAGGCGGACTCTTAACCACTGCGCCACCGGGTAAGTCCCTTTACCAGTATTTATTTATACAGAACCAGAATTGTTTATCAGATCACTGAGCATTGTAGCTTTCATGAAATACTGGCGGGCCAGCCTCACTGGTTTCCGAGCCAGAATGCAAGAATGAAATACAGCAGATAGCTGACTGACTGCTATGCCGGGAAGCCTGCTGGGCTCAACACTGTAAAGTATCTGAATTAATCCTCATGATAACCTTGTAAAATAGTCATTTATTAATCCCAATTTTTTCAGATAAAGTACAAAATCAAACAAGTTCAGAATCTACCCAGTTGCTAAATGACAAAGCAAATGTTTAAACAGAGATTCATAAGCCGTAACACAGAGCTGTTCCCACTCTCCCCAGTAGGTCCATGAGATAAATCTTACATATACACCCATCTCTGCTGGCCAGGTATGCACAGCTCTTTGAGATGGGGAGATGTGAGGAAAGGCAGCCCAGTGAAGCAGAGAGAACTTGCATCGCCTGAGATGGGTCTGTGTGTGACTCATGGTCATAAACCTGGTTATGCAGTTCATACTGAATTTGCTCACTGTAAAACATGAATGATAAAGTACCTACCTCGGAGAAATGTTATAAAGCACAGACTGGTAAACAAAGGCCTATGGGCCAAATCCAGCCTACGACCTGTTTTGCTACAGCACAGAGAGCAAAGACGGGATTTTAAGTGGTTGGGGGAAAAAAAAATCAAAAGTAGCCATATATTTCATGACGTGTGAACACTCTACGAAATTCAAATGTCCATGCCCATAACTAAAGTTTTACTGGAACCCAACCACGATCATTCATTACATTACCTATGGCCGCCTTGCACTGAAGCGGCAGAGCCGGGCAGCTGCAGCAGAGACAGTACATGGGTTGCAAAGCCTAACATTTTTACTCTCTGCCGATCCCTGATGTGAAGAACGAATGACGTGAAGTTAAGTTTATAGCAGAGTCCATGGAACACAGTAGAAGCCCAAGAACAGTGAGCTCTCTGCATCCACCCCAATGGCAACCCAACATCTCTCTGGCCTTTTACCAGCCTTCAGACTCTAGGTACCCATTAGCTGGCATATTAAGCAAAGGGTCTTGATTCCTAAGATCAATAATAGCATCTCTGCCATGGGAAGGCAAATCAATGAAAAAAAAAAAAAGCCAATTAAAAGACTTCTCTACTTCTGTGGGGCAATCCCACAGGGCAGCTGCCTGGACTCAAGGACAACACATGCCCGACTTGCACGTAAACACAGCAATCAACTCTATTAATTGACAAGCCATGGGACAAGTCTCATCAAGGGTAGAGCACAACTGATTACTTTCTAATTATCACTAGTTTATTTCCAATCTTGAGAAACACATCTTAGACCAGGGAGAGCACTCATTCTCCCTTTAAGCTTTTTCAAACCCTTACTATGAAGAATGCTCCGACATGGGCTATTTACGTGATAGAAGTGATGAGAAAGGGGTGAAAGGCTGAGCTGCAGTGCGAGTTGCCTGAACAAAACCACCCAGGGACAAAGGTCCACAACCTTGCATGCCGGAGACCTTGGGGGAACAACTAGCTTCCCGTGTATTACGTAGAGATAAATGGGCAAAACCAGTTGTGACAGAGCCATGTCTGGGCATTCTGAGAGTAACCATGCTTCCTGCTGGTTTGTCAGATATGTGAGCAGCCTCCCAAAAGAAGCCTGGCAGAGGTAATAATCACAACAGTGGTATTAAAAATAATAACGGGGGCTTCCCTGGTGGCGCAGTGGTTGAGAGTCTGCCTGCTGACGCAGGGGACGTGGGTTCGTGCCCCGGTCCGGGAAGATCCCACATGCCGCGGAGCGGCTGGGCCCGTGAGCCATGGCCACTGAGCCTGCACGTCCGGAGCCTGTGCTCCGCAACGGGAGGGGTCACAACAGTGAGAGGCCCGCGTACAGCAAAAAAAATAAAAAAAATAATAATAATATTATTAATAATAATAACGACAACACGTCCATGTTCACTGCAGCATTATTCACAACAAGCAAGGGGGCAGCAACCTAAATGTCCATCAACAGATGAGTGGGTAAGCAGAATGTGGTCTACCCACCCAATGCAGTATTATTCAGCCTTAAAAAGAAAGGACATTCTTGGATTTCCCTGGTGGCGCAGTGGTTAAGAATCTGCCTGCCAATGCAGGGGACACAGGTTAGAGCCCTGGTCCTGGAAGATCCCACATGCCACAGAGCAACTAAGCCCGTGCGCCACAACTACTGAGCCTGTGCTCTAGAGCCCGCGAGCCACAACTACTGAAGCCCTCACACCTAGAGCCTGTGCTCCACAACAAGAGAAGCCACCACAATGAGAAGCCCGCACACCACAACGAACAGTAGCCCCCAATCGCCACAACCAGAGAAAGCCGGAGCGTGGCAACAAAGAGCCAACGCAGCCATACATAAATATTAAAAGAAAGGGAAAAAAAAAAAAGAAAAAAAAAGGACATTCTGACACAGGCTCCAACACGGATGGACCTTGAGGACATCACACTAAGTGAAATAAGCCAGACCCAAAACAACAAATAATGTATGATACCACTTATATGAGGTATCCAAAGTGGTCGAACTCATAGAAACAGAAAGTAGAATGGTAGATACCAGGGGCTGGGGAGGAGGAAAGGGAGCTGTTGGTTAATGGGTATGAAGTTTCAGTTTTACATGATGAAAATGTTCTAGAGACACATAACAATGAATATAGTTAACACCACTGTACTACTGTAGACTTACTTGAAAATGGTTAAGATGATAAACTTCGTTATCTGTTTTTGACCACAAAAAACTGTAATGATGACGATAGTTTCCATAACTAATACTTCCTGAACACTACATACATAGTTCACAGACCCCGGGCTACATGCTGACAGATACCGTGTTTGATCGTTTCAAAAACCCCACGAGATGGGCGCTATCGTCCCCATTTTACCTTCAGGCAAAGTGAGGCACTGGAAGGCCAGCAACCTGCCCCAGTCACCCCACTGCTAAGAGGCAAAGCAGGGGTTTGGGGGCTGGCAGTCTGACCCACCACTATGATACAACACCCAGCTAGGAAGCCAGCACTGACAGAATCTGGGAAGGAGACAAAAACCCTATGATGTAAATCTTAAATCTTCAAGCAAGTTTATCTGAGAGCAGAGGTGAAATGCAGCTAGTGTTTACTAGTCTCACACGTGAGTGGCTCTCCCTCAGTTCATCCAATCAAGACTCGTCCTTGGCTCTTCCAAAACAGATTCCATCAGCCAGGCTCTGGGTGCTTTTTGGTCATGATTTCTGTTCCTGTGTGCTTTTATTTCACTGCATTTTGGGGGTAAACTTTTTTTTTTTTTTTTAATGTAACTATTTTAATATTCTTTTTTCCTTTGATTTTTTTTTAACCCCACATTTGTTTATTTATTTTTGCTGTGTTGTGTCTTCGTTTCTGTGCGAGGGCTTTCTCTAGTTGTGGCAAGCGGGGGCCACTCTTCATAGCAGTGCGCGGGGGCTTCCCTGGTGGCGCAGTGGTTGAGAGTCCGCCTGCCGATGCAGGGGACGCGGGTTCGTGCCCCGGTCCGGGAGGATCCCACATGCCGCGGAGCGGCTGGGCCCGTGAGCCATGGCCGCTGAGCCTGTGCGTCCGGAGCCCGTGCTCCACAATGGGAGAGGCCACAGCAGTGAGAGGCCCGCGTACCGCAAAAAAAAAA